>JADFUC010002227.1:0-114589 GCA_019722365.1 Lithospermum erythrorhizon | reverse complement strand
TGCTACGTATTACAGGATACATTTTAACCCCAATCCCCTTCTTTCAAAGGCAAACAAAGAGTCGCCCAAGCTAATGAGAATGATATGTAATCTTTCTCCTTACCAGCTCATTTAAATGTCCTAATCTTCTACTTCAAGTTCACGAATGATACTTGAACGGGAAGATTGAAGATTAATTCAAAAATTTTGGTGTGCCCAAAGATATTTGATCTTATTTTCAACTCGCCTCCGCTCTCCAAAACTCGCTTGCCTTGCTTTCAATGAATTGATTTTTGAGCGCATTCTATCACTAAGCCCTTGTAATCGCCACAAGTCAAATGCCCTCAAGCCGAAATGAATTCCAAGATACTTCATAGAAGAGAGCCCCTCCTCCATTTTCGCCACTATGATCCTCTCTCCTCTCCAAACTATCAAATGGAGAGTAACGCAGATTGAGACAAAGATATAGGCCTCAATTTCCAAATAAGTTCTTAATAATACTAGTCAAATAAAGACCTCCTAAGAATAAATGCAGACGAGACAAAGATATAAGATCGCATAAACTCCCTCATTCGCCTCTATCAAGATTCTTGTAATAATTTCAGACAAAATGCTGCGAAATAGGAAATAGGCCTATACTCCTTCATACTCTAGATAATCAACTTCTTGGGAACCAGAGTTAGTCATGGGTAGCATTCTCAAAGTGCCAGGAACTCCCCTGGAAATGACAAAAACACGCACCACAGCCTTTATACACCTTCCACCAACCCCCTGGGCCAAGGCTTTATAAAAATCAGACTAAAACCACGTTAATCTCGGCTTTCTCCCACTACCATGCCATGAAAAGCTTTCCTCACCTCCCTCCAAACCAGTGGATCGCAACTAATTTATTCCAATACTCCTCGTGGACTCTAAAGAAGAATACCCCTCTCGATTTATATCCCTACGCCTCCCTCCCTTCCATGTAACGCCTTACTAGCCGAAAGTGTCCTTGTAAAACGATAATCACCTCAACCTACACACAGATCCTTATGACACACCCCATCCCCATCCTCAATCAGCGGTGAAATCTTCTGTGTCTCCGAGTGCGCCACCACTGCACCTGGGCGAAGAATGGGAAGACTAAAATCCCCCCTTCTCTGTATGCTTTTACTCCCGACTCCACTTTCAACAATTCCATCTCAGCTCTACTATACCTTGCAAAGACTTCCCTGAGATTCCTCTCCTTACACATGAGCTCACTAGTTACAGCACCATTATAAATTTGCTCTTGCACTTCTCTAAGCTCCTCAGCACACTGCTTCACCCTACCACCGGGAGTATCAACAAACCGCTCCTATTCAATTCCTTCTGCTAATCCTCCTTCACTTTCCACAACTCACCAATCAAACCATCAAGATCGAGCCATCCTCACTGGCTACCCTTCCCAACATCTAATCAAATCCTATAACCCGGATGCTCTTCCCAAAACCTATGATATTTGAAAGGCCTGGGGACCTCATTCATAATATCATTCTTCGGCCAGACAGACAAATACGCAACGATCCGATACTCTGTGAGGTCGAACATGTACATAACTCTCGTGAAGACATCGAACCCACTCCAAGTTGCGTAAAACATGATCAAGCTTCCTTAAATGCCCTCCCTAGATGCCCGCTAACACCACGTAAACACCGCCCATGCCCAGCCTAGCCCAAATACATCCAACTCATCAACAATACAAATTCCTTTGAATTCTTCCATAGCAACATTTTCAAAGCAAAATTTTGCCCCCTTTAAAATGATCAGGATCTGTAAATATGTTAAAGTCACCTTCAATTACCCAAGGCGCACGTACTACCATATTATCCATTAAACTCCTCCATATTCTATCCCCATGTATATTAGGTCCATAAGGATCGTAGATATGTAGAAATCCCACAAACCCGCACCACAACCTTACATAACACACGCCGCCTCCATGACCTCTACCGTAGCAAATGCACAAATACGTATCATCCCAAGTTTACAATTATTATCCGTCCCACCGATTACCACTTATATCACAAGACAAAACTTCCAATTAGTGTATAAGCATCTATAACTTTTGCAATGTTAGTAGCCTTTACTTTATTCTCTACTATACAACAATTTGTAAAGATGTGTTTTATTATTTTTTTTTTTTTCGTTTAAGGGCATCATTAAGACCCCTAATATTCCAAACTAAGATATCCATTAAGTTATGCTCAGCGCAAGTACCTGCCGCCCATTCCCTCTACCCTTCTTCTTACTTTTCCCTGTATTCCCAATACCACCCCTCGCTGCTCAAATGACTGGCAGTTTAATCAGGTAAACGACAGAGGAAACTTTGTGTAAAATACTAGCCTCGAAATCATCAATTCTAATCCTCGCCACATCTTCCTCACTATCATTCTTCCCCTAATAAAGCATAACTTCCCAAATTAAACCTCAAAGGCCTCTACTAATCAAGCGTGATCCGGTCTACGCTCTTTAATTACACTCCTGGAAGCAGCGTAGAGTAACAAAGGACTCGGTCAACCTTAATAGCCCCAAACTTCAAAAGACCCAATCGAAGTACCACAACTTCCTTACCCGCAGTACTGCTGTGCACAAACACCTACATAGCCTTACAATGCCGGGACACAGTGACCAAACACTCCACATTTCATACACCTCAGTGGTACCCATCAGAATGCCCTTTGATAACGCATTACGCCTCCATTCGTATACGCCATGTATTTCTTCAAACAAAGTAATTTCAACCTTCACTTCCACACATACTCTAACAGACTGTGCGCGCTCTCGCTCGGGACGTATTCCTATTCAAGAAACAACGGCTTCCCCCCATCCGGCTGAGATCTGACTCCCGCCGCCCGGTGTCCACAGCTCAATCGGAAAGGATACTACACCCAGATTGCAAGCTTATTACATCCGGGTTTCTCCAAAGCCATCCCTACCGGCCCACGACGGAATTTGTGGGGGCGCTAATGGTGTTCCAAGTGGCCTTTTTCTAATGCCCCTTGCTGCATCTGACCTTATCCTAAAACACAAATGCATCTTTGCCATGCATTTAACACGATCGCCCGAGTCAAAATTTCAACGAGACTTAACAAACCCTCCATATCGCCCAAGTTTTAGGATTTAAAACCCCAAGATACCCAATAGTAATGCCATAACGCTCTTCTCCAAACGCCCATAGTAATCGACAGGAATCTCAACCAACGGTTTCCCATCCACCAATCGAGGCCTCGACGTAGTCAAATCCATCCGCTGCTATGTGTCGTTTTTTGCTTCAACACCGAAGACGATCACCACCTTCCTTCGTCGCCTCTTCTCTCCGATTTTGAGAATTTGCCTGACCACCGTGCCCATTATCCTGAGGTAAACCCCCACCGCATTCGGGAAGTGAACAACAAGCATAAACTTAAAAAGAATTTTAGAGAGTATTTTGAGAATTCACAAGTTTAATAATTACCACTCAAAGATCTAGTAAACTCTCGATGAAATCTTAGAATCACAAACTCGTAATACTTTAATAAAAAGAGGTTTAGGGATACGGCGTGATAACTCCTTACGGTTTGAATCGCTTCTTCCACTTCCTATATTAAGCCTGTTGTAATCCACCTTTTCATCCGCTCAAACTATGCCTCTACCTCTTCTCACACATGCGAAAGTAAACCTCTCGCTTTCTCCCCGCACTTATTATGAAAATGTAATCATGTCAGACGATCATATAAGTCTCAGAACTGTCAATCTTGCAACTTTAATAGCCGAATGGAAATGTCCTAAATGGGATTATCCGTAACTGCCTCGGTAGCTAACCCTATGACCCAAGTCTGTCCGTACCTAATGCGGTAACTTGATCTTTATCAGAGGTTAGCCACCTATATCCAAAAGAAGATTGTTTTGACGATCGATAAAGGGTCGTCGAGCTCATTTACTCAAAGTGACGCCCTTGTTCCTAAAGTTTAGAAAATAAAGCTTCAGGATCGGTCAAGTTTCATATCAATAAGTCATCAAAATTTTGGTAGTTGGTAAGAAAAATTGTTTTAAAATTAAAGCATTTACTGATATGTCATTGCTGGTGTCAAGTTTAATTTGTTATGTAAGTCAATTATGATAACGATTATGATGTTTCCTTTTTCTAAAATAAATGCGTTTATCTCTCTCATAATTTATCTCCTCTTGTTATAAAGGTTTTCGCTCAAATAACGTTGTATTATGTCGATTTTGATTCGATTGAGCCTAAATGACGGCGCTAAGTGTTACGTATGATAACGCGAGTTTTTACGGCATGACTTTAGTGGTAACCACTTATCAGGAATCAAGTAAGGTGATCACTTTAGAGGATTGCCTAAACCATTAAAAGGAACACAATCAATGCATGTCAATCTGGTAAAATGCATAAGACTTCTTTAACCGTTAATCAAATCTCTATCATAATGCTAGATTACGCATCAGATCTATTCAGTTTGCATTTGAATTGTTACCTCCAGTGAGGTCTCGATATGTTTTACGTGATAAATGGGATGATTACTCCAGATTTCGCATGGGTCATCTTTCTTACACAAGAGCGATGCTGCAGAAGTCATAAGTTGTGCAAGTAAAGTGCATCAAATGAAGAATCTTATAAAAAATCAAGGCTTATTTAATAGAATCTATCATGAGGAATTCCAAAACTCAAATTTTGAGGAATTTCGTGGATAAGTACGGCATCAACACAACTTCTGGGCCCTCAAACACCCCAATAAATGGAAAAGTATTTTAAAATCGAACTATTCAAGAAACGGGGCGTGATAATGTTAAATAAAGCCATTTAACCTACCAAAGTATGCTGGGGGACACGCCATTGGCACTATGTCATGCGCTTTTAACCGTATTCATTGTAATTTATTTTTAAATTAAACTCCTTATGAACTTACGTAAAGTGCTTAGTCACCTACTATTAGTTATTTTAAAGTGTTTCGCTATAAATGCTACATTTTAAAACACTAAAGATACACTGTAAATTTATGTTTTAACGAGTCTATTTTCTTGCTATTCATCACATGAAATATTGCTATATATAATAAAAAGGATCAATGTGTTCAAGAATCTATTCATATTTTATTTGATGAATCTAATCCTTTTGTTGCTAAGAAATTTGTTGAAGAGGAATATTTATTAAGAGTATCGCATTTAGGCCAACAACCGCTCGCTAACCTACTGCCATGAATAGCTCCTGGAAAAGAAGCACTTATCAGGGGGGAGCTGAGACTGAGGAAGATAACACTAAGACGCTGAACGACTACTCTGCATCGAGAACACGCAATTTTAAGCATCTACCTAAGCCTACTTCAGGAAATCTTGCAGAAAGACCATCCTCCAAACCTCAATATCGTGATCACGATCCGTCCGGATTCGCAGTGAGTCGGATCACAAATCCTCCAAGTTGTTTCATACGCCTCGCTCCTGCCAGTTCTTCCTACAAAATAAGGACCGTCACTTCGCCGGAAACACTCCCATTTGGTCAAGTCAAGAACGGATAAAAAATTTTAGTCTCTAAAAGAGAGTATTTTGGGTATCAAAGTGAAATTACTAGATTCGGGCCTCGTTTACCTCCTTTATATTGGCTGAAATTCATATTTTGAGCAGCCTCAATGGCTCCTTTGAGTCTCGATGAGTTGATTTGGATGGCTCATTATGGGTCATGAATGATTAGGTAAATGATAGCCTAATTACTCCCCTTAACGGTGTTTAATCAAGTCAAGTATCGTGACTAATCTGCCTTTCATTTCTTTCCGAGCCGGCTTATCAAGCCGTCTTCATGGCCTCTTCATTCTAGCCTCTTTATCGGGTTCAAGCCCATTTACTCGTGTTCCTCGCCCATAAGTTCCTCGTGGTTCTAACCGACGTAATTCACTCCTAAACCGACCCATTCAATTACGGGATTATCATAGCTCCCCTGCACTCCATCCATTTTCGGCCGGTCGGATCCCCGAATACGGGAGAGGGGGGGGCTCTTCACCTCTTCATAAATAAACAATGCTTTTAATTCTCTTACGCTGCCGTAGGCTGCCATTTCTCCCAAGGCCACGCTGCTTCATATCTTCGCTATCATCAGATGTGGGACTTTTTAGGCGCCATCTCTCTCTCTCTCTATTATCACCCGGTTTTGAATTCGAAGACTTTAACGCTTGCGCAAATACAAGTGGAATTTCCATAGATTTTCATTCTTTTCCTCGCAAATTCTCGACTCTCATCTTCCTTGTACTTTACCACTCATGGCCCATATCAAACGTATTCTAAGAGGTTATCCTTTCCCCAAGAGATCGAATCCATGGGGGGGTCACGCCTGCCTTTCCTTCTTCACCAGTCTGCCCACGCCTCTACTTTGTGCCATCAACCTGGCTTTATCCCCAAACCTTCCCGATGCGACGCTGCATTTACGACTCATACCCTACCTCGACGAGGGTCTCTACAGAGGATGGCGAATCCTGGCCCCTTGGCCCCATCTTTTCACGAGCCACATTGCTGATACACGTAACCTTTCATCTATGGGCTTTTGTCTCCTTTCCCCTTTTTAGGGTCTACCTCTAATTTCTGACTCCCTCGTTGTCTTTTCCTTTCAGGCGGCCTCTGCGTCTCGAAAACTTGGAGATGGTCACCCCCGCCTGTCCCGGGCATCATGCTCGCAAGAGGCACTTACCCGGGAGCTGCCTCGAAAGTAAGCCCCTGAGGCCGAATTGGGATGGAAGTTCGCACTCAAGTCAAGAACTATCTCGGATCTGCCTCAAGCGACTGTGAGATTTGGTGAGGGTCGAGGCTAAAAGCGGAGGCCGCTAACTAAGCCGCTTTCTATCAAGCCGTTTGGGAGAATGGTGGCCTCCGCCAAGGCTTAATCTCGCAAGCATGCATTGGCTACCGGTCAGCTGGCCGTAGGGATTGTTAAATCGCCAGCGACCGAGCCCAAATTCCATGCTTAAAGGAGAAGTATGCGCCGGTTCCCTCTGGGCGTAAATGGATAATACCATTCCCCTGCAGTGATCCTTTCAGTAATTAAAGTGCGGGGTTTTTCTTCTCTTTATGCACTTATACTCTCCCTCCCCCCCTGGATTCTATTAATATATCCTGGGCCTTTCCTCGCTTTTTTTTGTGTTTGCTTATCATTTCACTTCATGGCTCGCTTGATGCCCGTAATTACACCTCCCCTCGGGGTTGCGGCTCACCTCCTGCACTGGGTCATGGCGAGAGGATCTCACCATTATGATTGTGGGTCGCAATTATCCATGTCAATTTGGCATTCGCACCTCCATCTTGGCTACGGCTCACCTCCCGACCAGATATGCAGTGAGGATCCACTCTTTACTGGCTGTGGTCTTCGGTTCTATCGATCCATGTTTGGCACCTCTACACTCCATCTTCGCCAAGTGCTCACCTCCGACTCCCAAGTCACCCGATCTCAGCCTCCTCTATGGCTGGGGGATCCTACCTTAAAGAGTCACAGATCCCTATTTATTCCTCACTCGTGACCTCCTCTCTCCGGCGCTGACGGACCTTTTTGTCAGCGAAGCGGATTGCGACACGGGTTAACTTCCTTACCGTAACATCCTCCTTGTCTAATGCACGGGATTTGGTCCTTTCGATCAAATTCAAGGGTAGGACGCACTCAAACATTTTAGATGTCTATGTCAATCGCCTTGTCCGCCGTCTCTCAGCGGGCGCCTGTGCCTCGAACGACACTTTATCTCTTCATAGACCCTCAATCCTCGAGACCGCTTTCTCTCGACCAAATCAATTTTCATTCAAAAAATTAGCAAAGGAAATATACAAGAGGTGAGCTTACAAGTAATATTTCCTCGATTTACGCTCCATGCATCAAGAAAGATTGGCGCCTGGTTTCCAGATTATACGCGATCGGCCCTACAATCATCTTGACAAGATACGGTCCTTCCCACTGAGATTTCGCCTTCCCAAGCTCTATGCACGGACGCCGACGTGCCCTCGACGACTGTGTTTCCTACTGTGACTGGCCGGCCCCAGACCTTCATTGTGAAGGAAGAACTACCTGTCTCAGATCGTACATTTTGGTCGGGCGGCCGCCCTCCTCTCTCTTCCAATAGATCGGTTGAGCCAGCAACCCTCGCTGCTCGCCAACTCGTCACATAAGATGACACCAAGGGTTTTGCATTTAATCTCCATTAAGAATAAGAGCCTATCCATACACTGTCGGGTTATCAATGGGGCGATTAATTTTGTGGTCTTCATGCTGGCATTCTATCCCTCAAAATCCTTCCTGTGAGTAAGGACATGCTGAACTCTGGTGTGCCTCAAGCGGTTACCGTGATATACGACTAAGCCAAGGTAGCCCATCTCAAGCGATCCCCGAGTCCCTCCCGCTCGCCTCCCGTAGACGACGTTTCACCTTCCCGGGTTATCTTGTGAGGTCCACCCTCCCTTGCTATAGAGGTCCGTCCTTGGCCATTCCTCGATATGTCTCTATCAAATCGCCTGCTCACACTCCCCCAGTCTCCTCAATGCCGTCTCGCAACCGGCCTCACCGAATGAGCTTCTTCTATCGTCTTTTCCTGGGCTCTTCTCAAATTTTTCCCCGCCTCCCTCGATACGGATATACTCAGAGTCTATCTGCTTGACTCCACGTGACATGGCCATCTCGGAGAGGAGCCATTCTTTGAACTTCAGACATTCGCAAACCCTCCACGGTTTTAGTGCAATCACAGCCTATCATTCGATTCGGCCTCAAGATCAAGTCAAGTCCTATTGGAAACTCTGCCTCGGGAAGCGAGTACCTATCTATTCTCCTTTTTGTCTAATAGTCATGAGCGAAATGTTTCATCCTTATTCATTTGACTTCTTCCCACATAAGTCCTGTGAACCGGTTCTTAAGCTCACATGAAAGGACAGACCCTAGAAACAAAGCCGAATCCACTTCAACGCGGTCCTGGACCTGGCACGGAACGGCCCCGCAATACACTCGGCCGTCCGGGTCACGAAAGTACATCCTGGGACTATAATTTCGCGAACGTGTTCCTCCTGATCCACTTTCCCATCAACTCAGCGGGTTCTCCAACCCCGCTGAAGTACGATTGCACCCCTTATCTCCGCGAAAAACGAGCTACCCTTCCAACTCTGCTGCTTGTCCTCCTTGCTGGTCTCGCCCAACAACTTTCACGCATGGTGCACTTCCTATTCCTCGGTAGGACAAGCGTAGAATCGCTCTGCTGGGGGGGCCGTACAATGAGCATCCTCTCGGCCTCTACGATGACTCTGATGCCCCGCTGCCGCCCATCATTTCACACCAGGGAATATGGGCGTAATTTCTTCCCTCCTCTCGGAAGTACAATCATTCCACGTGGGATTCTCCTTCCTCAATCAAGGATCCGCCCCTGAGCCGCATCACACTGGCTAATGATGGTTCCCCGGCCATCCCATCTATTATTCCCCAAGCCTCCGTGGTCGCGAAGCCTCCCACCTGTACGGTTCCACCTCGGGCCTCATAAGTTGACTGCTCGACGCATATTCTAGACTTCGCTCTCGCATGATCAAGCAAGCAGACGTCTGTGAGATTGAGTCCATCGATCCTCAGGATTACTATGGTTATGCTCATTTGCTTCCGCGACAATGGTCATAGCTGCTAATGATTGGGTGCTAGCGGTGAATTTCTAAATGCAAAGCTTCCATCATACCGCTAATGACGACTGGTCCTGGATTCGTAGTGAGCTCTTATCACAAATCCTCCAATTTGGCGCTTTGATATGCCATGCTCCAAGTGTGTTTTCCTCGCAAAACATGACTGCCGCCGGGCCGAAACACCACGATCAAATCAAGAACTGATCAAAAGAGTTTAGTTTATGAAAAAGATAGAGTACTGGGTATCAAAGTGAACTTACTTGATTTGCCCTCAAGGCTTACTCCCTTATAGTCAGCTGAACTAAGCATTTTGTCGAGCCTCGATGGCTCCTTTTAAGTCCTGGGATTTAATGATTTGCATGTACTTCACAAGTGGGTCGTAAATTAATGTAAGTATGACCTTTAATTATCACCTTTAACGGTGTCAATCAAGCCAACGAGACTAACGGCTCCTCTCCATTTCTTTCCGAGCGTGCCATCAAGCCGTCTTCAAGCGAAGCCTCATCATTCGATAGCCTCATCTAGATCAAGCCCATTTACTGCCTCTTCATCCATAATTTTCTGGGAGCCTAATCGAAAGCGACTTCCTCCAAACCGCCCATTCAATCTGTGGATTGGTATCCATCGAGAGGTATTTACTACTGCACTTCTATCAATAGCGTTTGTCTACATAGTCATTTATCTAGTCCAATTTCGATACCGGCCGGATCCTGCATCTTCCAAGCCGCGCTTTGATACTTTCTCGTCCAAGCCAAGGCACAGAAATGCGGCCGGCTGTTCGGCCCAAACTCTCCCGACGATCAAGCTTCTCTAAGAATCTGGACAAGAGAGTATGGTTTCCTAAAGAAATAGTATTTAGGTATCAAAGTTGAACTTACTTGATTCGGGCTCCCCGCCGCCACTTTATGGGGCTTGTTGTGACGGTTACGCATCGGCCCTTTATGGCTCTTTAAGTCTCAATTCGACGCATCAAATCTACCACAAGAGGTCGGTAATGACTAGCACTACGCCGTAACTACCCCTTAATGGTCTGGGGCGCAGCCAAGCATTTATACCAACTGGCCATCTTTCTATCGCCCGGCTTATCAAGCCTTTCTTACCAAGCTTTATCCTTCGAGCCTCTTAATGGGTTCGAGCCCATTTATGCAGCTTCTCATCTCTGGGTCTTCTTAATTGGGCCCACCTCGCGGACTCTCGGAACTTGAATCAAGCCCATTCAAATATCGTTTATCATATGCTCCCTTGCACCCGCCCATTTCTTGGCATGTGGTCGGTTCCTGTATCATTGGGTCTCTTCAAGATTAATGCCTTTGGATAATCCCCATCTCACTTTTTCCTTACCAAATAGTGCCTTAACCGTGTCTCCAGTTGTCGTGAACGCTTTCTGCCCCAGCAGCCACCGCCGCTTCATCTTCATCATCACGACGCACAACTTTCTAATCTCCTCTCTTCATAATCATCTAGTTTTGAATCTGAACAACCCCGATGCTCTATAAATTCAGGACATATCCCACAAATTCACTTCACTTCATCATCAAAATCTCTTCCAAAAATTCCTTCCATCTTCTCTCTCGCAACGATTTAAGCCTTCTCTCCTACTGATGGCACATCCTCGGAAATGTCCCTCTTCTCCGAGGCAAAACTCAGACAGGATCCTCGAGTCCTATAAGTCTCTGCCCCATCCTCTGGGCCGATATGGCCGGTGCTCCCGCCTCCTCGCCGGGAGGCCTATAAGTCTATCCATTCCCTACCGCGGCCCGAGCGTAAGGAAACCAAGGGTCTCAGACGATCTCATATTACGCCATGAAGTTCTCTCGCCTTATACTTCAAGTTTTTCTCATTCTTATTCGGCCCTTTCAAGTGATAAGTGATTGTTCGCAGACTGGCTCCACTGTCTCGCCCCTTCGACGCTTCGAAAAGGGTGTGCTTTGGCCGCCCGCCCTGATACGAACCTGGGTTAGGTCACATCCTCCCTCAACCGTTGTATTCTTCGTGGTCCGGCCTTTGTACGGCCCGACCGCCGCTATTCCTGCCTGGACATTAGGCTTTGATCTTCGCCTTTATCATATGTGCAAGGAATTTTCTTTTGACGTCACACTCAAAGACACATTTATCCGAATTAAGTCGTGAAATTGTACCTTCAGAAGTTCTCAAAACCTCCCTCAAGCCTTTCCGACTGGACAAGACACGCATAATGCAGATTCCATGTTTCTTCCAACGCCATGAGAACACCTGACCATCCTCCGATGTTGGGTTCTGGGTGGCCCTTTAACCCAAAAGCCATAACCTTTAAAGGAATGTATACCATATCTGTGACAAGTCAGCTTCCACATCTTCCGCCTACGAATATCCTGGAGATACCTCGAAGTGCATCTAGAAATCTACCACTCCGGTACCTGAAGACTGAGTCCACCATCAACGCCGCACAGATAACACTCGGGAGAAGCCTCATTGAAGCAATAAGCTGCGGGTAATATCCGGGCTGTGTCCTACTGGTTTTGGCACCAATACCACATTCGAAACCACGCTGGGAATAATAGTTCTGTACGGCTTGCCCTCAGCAGTTTCCTTACCTTTCCCCGAATAGCCTCCTCCCTTTCTTCCGAGAAATTTCTTTCTTCTTACTCAAGAGCTCAGAAGACGCATCAACATACAAATGGTAAGTGAACCGCGACACTCAACGCGCCTTCATGCTGGCATCCAATCCTCTCGAAATCTTTTGAAAAAGATAACGGGAACCCTGAAGATGCCTGTGGTTACCGCATATATGTCACGCTTGGCTTAAGCCTGCGCCCCAAAGTTCTCATTCGCTCGCCTTAAATGACATATCAATTTCCTGGGCCAAGGTTGGGGTTCCTCTCAAGATACGCCTTTTAAAGCGGCCTCCACCGTGACAAATTGGCCCTCTCCCGGACTAGCTGACAACGCATTCTAGGGTCAGGGATCATGCTCATCTCCATGAATCCGCCCATCACCCTCCAACGCGACTCATCTTTTGTAATAACCCGTCCTAAGCACTTCGATAAAATATTAATTGGGTAATTTATTTGAGCCGAATTACATTTATGATTTAGTAGTAGTGAGTTTGGGATAATTTGAAATAAGTTCTATCGTTAATTTGTTGTCAACTCGACTGCTTAGCTGGGCACAAACTCCCGCCAGTGATTCTCTAAACTTGGGGGCTGCTCTTCCTATTTCATCCACTCAAGACAAAAAACAAAGCAATCTTCTCCCTTCTTCTTCGGTAGCTGGTTTGCATCCCCTTCCTCCCTTTGAAATTTTCTTCCATTTCTCTTCGATTGTTGCTCAAACTCAAAGATCGCTATCGAATATCTTCCCTCATCATCTTCTTTAAATTAAGGTAAAAGAAAGTTCAAATCTGGGATATTTCATGGTTTCTGGCATAGTCGAAGTTTTAGTTGACTTTGCTAAATTGAATTTAATTGTGTTTCTTAAGTTTACATGGGTAGTATGCATGAATATAAGTAGTTAATTCAGCGAGTTAAGATGTTTATTGGAGGCTGTCTATAAGTATAGTTGACTTTTCCTAGGTTGGTTGACTTTTTATGTTTGATTTTTATAAGACTTTTAAATGTGCAGGGTTAATTGGGGACCTTTATCAGAGTTGCCTAAGGTTAATCAGGATTTATAATCACTGTAGGAGCAGCCTCAGGTTTGATTGGTGTTTAGTAGTAATTGAGACATTGAGTATGTCATAATTATGGACTCTGGTGGTTAAATAGGATGACTTATAAGTTGATTTGAAATGCTAAAGCCATAAGTGTGGAAAAACTTGGTGGGGGGCGATCAGTCTGTCCGACGGGTCGTTATTTCGTTGTCTTATTCGTCAAGCTTTAGACCATTTTACAATCGCTCCAATTTCGATTCGTAAATGATCTTCTAGAACGCAAAGGTATAGTAATAGGTTTCAATTGTACTTTCCAAAAAGTTTTTGTTAGGCGTTGATCGTAGCGGCAATTATCGTGGATTATGATTTCTCAAGAAGGATTTTCAGGAAGTACAGAGAAGTAGTACTTATCTCACTAAAGCTACATTACGCATTTCATTTTAAATTGTGTGAAACATGTCATCATGTAATGACATGCTGTAGTAAGATAAGCATGTCATCATAGATGACATGTGCGTATTCATTCAGCAATCCATGATACGATTATGTGATTGTATTTCTGTATGCCAAGATTTGTTTTGAGGTAGTGAATAAATAACTCTCAACATGCTTCTTGTGTTCTGCAATTGTTGGTATTTCTCTTGTCTAAGTATTCGTTTGCGACTTCCTCAGATGCCTCTCACATGGCTTGTCATCGGGAGGCGTCATCGAGCTATACATGACTTTTGTTTAATTCGAGCATTAAGATAGCGACCCTCATACCGGGATGATTGGGGTTAAAGCGACTCTCCCTTCCCTCGCAAGATACGCTGGGACGCTTATTGGCCTATACTCTAGATAAGAGGCTCGGGCCTTATACTACCAAGATAAGCGTTATTTGGCCTTATACTCTAGATAAGCTGCTGGGTTTTGGCCTTATACTGCATAAGAGCGGGTGATTATCTATGACCTCAATGTGTGCATTGTTGGTGTCATTCTATACTACTGGGAAAAGAGCCTGTTTATTAGTGATCGTCCATTCCCCGCAGTAATGGATCGGTTATTACGCGCATTGTGAGGTCGGGTATACCATGAGATACGAGATCGATGGTTCGATGACTGTAGCTATAGTCGGTCGTAGTCTCCTCCGTGAATTTTATTCGCGACAAGGCAGGCCTTATCGAGACTTTGTATTATATCTCTATTACGTTACGCCCGGTATCTTCTTTGAAATTTTACGATAGCCATTTTATTGCGTAGCCTCCCTTTATATGTTATTATTGTATTCATATTACTATATCTATTGACTGCCTTCGCTTCGTATGGCTTTCTAAGTTTCACCTCAAGAAGTTTTTCATTAAGCTTCGCAGCCTTATACCTCTATTCGCTTGGGGCGGAATTTCATTTCCGCGCTGTGTCGATGCGCTGGCAATAGCCAAGCGTCGTTTTGGTAGTTCATATTCCATGTGGCTAAAGTAGCATCGGTGGCCGGTGATCTCACAATTTCATTTTGTCATACTGGCCAACCGCTTCTTCATTGTTGTATTTCATTTTCGCATTTTAGCCTTATCGGGCAATTATTTTGTATTCGTGGATACGGTATTTACTCGCTTGTAGCCTCGCTTCAAGATTATCGCCTTTTCGAGATACGTCAGATATATACGGAGTTGGTCAAGTTAGATATCACCCCTCACGGATTGTAAATTTTAAAAACTATTTTTCTAGAATTTTAGTTGTAAATTAAATTTTTGACTAAATCGCCAGAGTTTTTAAACCGAGTCATCCATCAAGATGGGCGACTCGTGTTCAGATTATAATGATTCTCAATTTCGTGGCGGCCGACCAAGCGGGTCGTTACAATCTTCTTGTTCGTTGGTTTCGAACTAATGCCACGATAATAATAAGAGTGCGGCCCCCGGTGACTTTCTCAATACAAGTCACCCACTCCATGGGCTCGCCTAATGACGACCTGTCCGATTTCGACAGCCGGATCACGAATCTTTCTTAGTCAGGCTTTTATAAGCCTCGCTTCCAAGCGTGTGTCTCGCAAACAAAAGTGACCGAAGCCTCCCGCACGGAAATAATTCACGATCGTCGCAGAATCTAATCAAGTAGAGTATAGTTTCCGAAAGAAAATAGTATTTAGTAGTATCAAAGTGAACTTACTTGATTTCACTAAGCTTTTACCTTTTATAGTTCTTAGGAAGTTTTACCCTTTTATAGTTGTTGTGACGGTTACGCATCTCGAGCCTGGATGGCTCTTTAAGTCCGAATCGATGTGATCGAATCGGCTCACTAAGAGGTCGGTAACGATTGTGGCAATTATGGCTTTAATTACCCCTTAATGGTCTTGACAGTACTAAGCATTTATACTAATGGCTTTTTTCAGCCTCTTAACGGGTTCGAGCCCATTTATTCTCATTCCTGGTCTTCTAATTGGGGCCCACTGGTGGACTTGAACTCGAGCCGCTCCATTCAAATATGGCCTTATCAAAAAGTGCTTATGTCTCTAAGTCGCTTCTTTAAACATTAAATGTGTCTTAACGGGTAATATCCATCCAAAAGAACTTGAACAATTCGGAAGATATAATTGTTGGAAATCGAGTATATTGATTTCTATAATTATTCTCGTCATGAATTGTTGTAACAATTCATTTACTAGTTTTAGTTAAACGTGATTATCAAACTAAGTTTTCAATAAATAGTAATTGTAAATTACTAAATTGAACTCACGATAATATCGCTTACATGCCGTATCATAGATCCCATGCATAATCGATATATAATAATCATAATTGTCAATTATATTATTATATAACTATTATCCGAGCCTCCAAAGGTCACGCATGAGCGATCGTCAATCTTATTTCATGTATGAAATTAAATCGTGATTGTTAAATCGAGTCGACAAAATCAATTAGGATACCTAATCGAGAGCTCTTACATTGATAATGTAAAATACAAATTGGATCTAAACCGAATCAATTGAATTCTGATGGGCTCAATCGACACCCAATGCTAGAGGCTCATTGTGGAAACTCATAGTTACCTCACTCGCTAAAGATCCGCCAAGTTACAATCCGCTTTAACAAGTTGCCTCGTTAGCTAACGAGTTTGTTTTATTCTGGCGAAATGTGAAGTGGGCTATATAAGGAAAAGAGATAAGACGAAACCCGGTGCTTTCATTCTCATCTTTTCCTCACCAAACCGCCACCCTCCCCTCTCTATATTGCACTGAAATGCTCTTTTCGACTCAATTTGTGGTCCACCGATCTCGTGATTCTAGCAAATCCAATCAATGAAGTTCAACCGCCTCCTCGCGCTGATCTAATCGAGGCATCTTCCTTTGAGGTGCTTTTAAGAATTCAAAGCGAGGCTATGCTTTCAGGCAATTATAGTATTCATACGTACATATATCAATATATATGTTTTATTATAATTGATTATATACATTTATTCTGCTAATCTTGGTTCTGCATTTCATACGATTTTATTATAGCAGTTGCATAATTTTCCAATAGCGGCATCATGAGAATGTTTAAGTTGTATATATTTCGATTACATTTGTATAAATTTGTCAGTCTCGAACATTCTTTATATCATTTTCATATTTATATATTCTTACTATAAATATATGTTAGTGAAAATCGATCCATAATTTATATGTATATTATACATTATTCAAGTTCAGCATATTATTAATTTTGATGACTTTGAATTTAGATTTATGTTTCATGAATTGGAAAGGATTTTGTAAAAACATGTTTCATTGTAAAGTATAAATTTTTTATTGATTTGAGGTATTTAAATTGTACCAAAAATTCCACCAATTTATTTCTGAACTCAAAGGAAGGGCACCATCCTCAAAGAATTTCATAATTTTCGGATAGTTTAAGTGTCCCAAAATAATTTTTTGATTTCTGGATTGTTCATTATATAATTAATTTTTGGTAAATAGTTTTTACAAACCTCCAATTGAAAAGTCTAATAATATTGTGTCAAATGTGTGGGTTAAATTGGTAGAATTTTTGGATGTTTTAAGGGCTTCAAACTAGTTTTCCAAAAAAATTGAATCTAATCAAAAATTGAGGAGCTGGTCCCACACCTAACACCACACCGCCTTGCACAGGCCATAATGTCTCGTCCGCCACCTTTTGTGGTGGTGCCGGCTCCTTAGGAAAGCTATTTCACTCCCCAGAGGTGCGGCATGCTGCTTCATGGCAAATTCCCAGTTCATCCGCAAGGTCGTTCTTTGGTAGCCTGGTTTTGTATAACCCTAATAATTTCGGTTTTTGGTGAATTATTATAGTTTTTATTATTATGATACTTGTAATTATCAATTTTGATGATAATATTTTAATTCAATAACTTTCATTATTTATCCCTTTATATATTTATTTTATTTAAAGGACAAATTATGGCAACAATATTCATTACAATATAAATACGTGTATAAATACTGCTAGTTTTATCTTATTATATTTATATGAAATGATTATTGTAATAAATTTATTATTTTATTCTTTATATATGAAATAGCTTATCAGAATAACTACTGACACAAAATATATGTATGCTATATCTTTCATGGATTTTAATTATGAGATTCAAATTTGAATTTAAATTCCAATCACATTTAATTGTATATTTATGTGATTTACTTTTGATTTGTAAAATCAAAATGGAAACTATTTATATGATTGTCAATCATATATTTAAAATTAATTTACCTATAGTAGATTGCCTCAACCTCATAATTAGTATTTATTACACATTAAGTCATTTTATTATGTATTACCTGTATGTTTATCAGATATTATTTATGTTTGGTCAGGAATTGACGACATGCTCATGTATACTTATTGTATTCATATTTAATCAGACAAAATATTTTGTGACTTTATTATCATTTATTCCTCAGTAATTACTTAATGTATTTATTAAATGCATAGTTTATGTGATTTAATTTGCATTATACATTGTAATGGAAACGGAAAAGCGATATATCGATATTTAATTTGGGCTTTTGTATTTTGTTTGAATACTTGTGAGATGAACTGGGGTTGCTCATCAGAAATTACCAAATTTTACTCATATATATATTTTATTCTATTTATTTTATTTACCCATAAGCTTCAGATTGCCTTAGTCGGGTTTGTAACAAATGTACCTTTGGCGATCGGGGCATGGCGCTTTCACTGTGACGACATTTGGAAAAACTTGAAAGTTTCAAAAGTCAAGAATACAAGATCGCACTGACATAGTGACTCCATAGTATTCATAATTTCAGAAAGTAGTCAGAATTGTGTCTATTTCATTTTTTAGGTCATATCATATCTTCCGAATGTATTATTTCGGCTTTATTTTCATGACGCGCATATTACTTCGAAGTTGTTACTATATAACATGTTAAATAATAACAAATAATATTAATTCATCACTAAAATTTAAGCAACGATCAAACCAATTTTAAAGTTAAGCAACTTATCACGACTATCATGACCGCCACGGCAAGCAGACCGCGTCATGATGTATTTTACAACGGATTCATGTCAGCAATTTCCACTCAACGCTGGGCTTTCAAATGATCATTCCAAAATAACATATCGGGTTTCTAATTTGTAGCTAACCGGTGATTTCCACTAACGCCAAGGGCTCAAGATACATCATTTTAAAAGACTCTGTTAGAGTGTTAAATGTAATCTAAGAGTTGTATCGCGTACACAATTGATTATTAATCTACTATCAGGTTTGATTCAAAATGTATGCAAAGTATCACGCTGGATTCCAACCACAACGGATCTCTGGATACCTTTGTACATTTCATGTAGATTCAAGTACGTATAATATTTATAATTTATTTATAATTATGTTAGATATTTTTGAACTGCACTATCTATGATTACATATTTCCCTTTATAATTGACACAATAAATATACCTGTTTATTCACCATAAATTGGGCAAATTAAAAACATAACTTTATTATGTGAAATAAAACAAGTTAAGGAGAAATACATAAACTCGCTGTAATATAGCGTCAGAAATGATAAACGATTTTCCTTCATATAAGCTATCAAGATGGTTATGTACTAATAAAAGACAAGCAACAAATACCACAATTATTTGATACTTTATTTAATCATGTGGACATGTGAATTGAACTTAGGTTCAAGTAAACAACGCTACGCGATATAAACGGTAGGATAATTGATCTTTGATCTCACTAAAGCGTGGATGATGCCATGAAGCATTTACTACGTTATGTCATCTCTAAGCCACCATATAAGTTTTAAATAATTGATCTAATCTCTTTATAACTAATGTAGAATACTATCGATGATTCAACGCTGCATCTACATTTCAAGACATGTCATCGGGTACTGAAGTTTCGTTCAAATGCTATTTGAACTTTGTTCTATGAATTGTTATGAAACATAAGCTTCGTGGCTCAGAGCACCAGATGTTTCTGTGGTTCGAAAAGATATAATTTGTTGGAAATCGTATATATCGATTTCAATAATTATGCACGTCATGACAATCAATATGTAACACCATTTTACTAGTTTTAGTTAAACGAGATTACTCAAACTAAATTTATAAATAGTCATTGTAAATTAATAAAGCGGAACTCACGATAATATCGTGGTTATGTACTGCATTCATGTATCTCATGTGATAAATCGAAGGCACAATTATAACGGTCAATTATATTATTATACAACTTATATTATTCCAATCTAAAAAGTGTCACACACATAGTTGATCGTCAATCTTATTTCAATGTATGAAATGGAAACGGATTATTAAACTGGGAGCTGATTAAAAATCAACGAGATATCTAATCAAGAGTTTTACATCGATAATGTAAAATACAAATCGACGAAACTAAATCAATTAACTCGCTAGTTCAATTTACGGGTCTAACAAGCAGAGTTCAATAGTAACTTAGTTACTCACTGCTACTCATTCAGCTTAGTTAACTAGCTTTTAACGAGTTGGCTCGTTAGTTAACGAGTTGACTCGTTATTTAACGAGTCGAGGTATTCGGGTGAAATAGAAGGGGCTATATAAGGAAAGAGATAAGATGAAAACCTGAGGTTTTTATTCTCATCTGTTTCCTTCAACAAACCGCCGCCCCCTCCCCTCTCTTCCATTGACAATTGAGTCAATCTTTTAACACAATTTGTTGTCCAATTGATCTCGAGATTCTCAAAGAATCCAATCACGAGATTCAACCACCTCGCGCTGACTAATCGGAGGTGCTATTCCTTTGAGGCGCTAAGGAATTCAAAGGAGGCTTCATGGTAATAGTCAGAAAATTCCGCTACGTCATGCGAGTACTCGTATTCTTACGCATATATATCAATATATATGTTTTATTGTAATTGATTATATACATTTATTCGATTCGTTGCATTTTTATGATTTTATTATGAACATGTTGCATAATTTTCTCCAACAATAATGTTTGCATTTAGTCAAAAACCCCATGATAAAACTATAATCGGGAACAAAATGATTTCGAAATAAACTTAATGAAACCTGCAGAGATTGCTTTTAGCACAAAGTTACTCTCATTGCTTCAAGTGGGCATAACCAAATCGAAGTGGCTGGATTTTCTATTAAAAAGATTCGTCTTATTGCCATATCGAATCCATAAGAATAAAATTACCATGGGCTATACGAATTTCGTTACACCGACAAGTTGCTTTTCTAAATGGTTGAAGAAATAAGTTTTGTAAACAACACTGGTTTTCAAGATGAAATATCCTAACTGTTTTCAAATCGATAAGCACTCCCTTTATGGATTAAAATAAGCACCTAGAGCTTGGTATGAAAGACTAAGCAAGCATTTAATTGTCAATGGTTTCAAAAAGGGAAAGCTCGATTCTGCGCTTTTCCTCAATACCAAGGGCAAACATCGCATAGGAGTACAAATCTATGGCGATGATATTATATTCGGTTCTACTAATGATGTCATATGAGGAATTTTATAAAATGATTAATCACGAGTTCGAGACGGGTACGACAGCGAGCTAAACTTCTTTTCCCGGACTACAAATCTATGGCGAATACGATATTATATTTAGTTCTACTTTCAAGGGGCGCACTTTAGATAGAAAGAGCACCACCGTACCACACTTCCTAAGACATCGCTTCACTTCGGGTCTAGTAAGAAACAAAATACAGAGCCTTATCCACGCTGCTGTACCGAATATGTCATTGTGAGGGTAATTGTGTCAGCTCTAAATCTGTGGACGAAACGCATAATAAGACTTTGGACTTAAGTTTGATCATATTGCTTTTCTTTGACACAACACTAGCACCATTAATATTGCTAAGAATCCCGTTCAACACTCACGGACCAAACACATAGAGATTCACCATCATTTTATTCGAGATCATGTCTAAAATGGTAATAATCTAGAATGTGTAGGCACAAATGACCAACTAGACATTTTCACTAAACCCTTTGCTTAAGGATCAATTTTAATAAAATTCACTGTGGAACTTGTAATGTTCGACTTTTTGGTAGTCTTTAATCTCTCTCTTACTACTGCGCCTATTAGATTTATATGTTTTACATGTTTTGTATAAGCATGCCTTTTTATGATTTCAATATGCCATGTATCTCTCTCTGAACATGTGGTGGCATATAAAGGACATTGAAAAATGGTCAAAGAAGTTTATGGGTGTTACCTTGGAAGTTTTGGTGTCTCAAGCACATTGCATTCAGTTCTCCAGTCATTGCTCGGGAGAAAGGTTGGGAGAAGATAAGTCATGATGTCGTAGAATTGAAAATGAGCAGAAAAACTTCGGGAGAAGTTCGGGACGAAGTCGGGAGAAGCTAAGTCCCGACGTCACATTTTCTTGGGGAAGAGGTAGACCCATGTCAGGGGCATCCTAAGTACATCTTTCACCAATCCCCATCGCGCATCGGCTATATAAGGTCCAAGGCTGATTTTTTTAGGGTTCCATTCTCAAAACCTCCACTCGCATCGTGCCTCCTCCGTCAAACTCGATCCTAACCACCATTTTTTCACCAAAATGCAACCTTTTCACCAAAAAATCACTCAGTCTTTCCTTTCAAACATTATCATGGCACCAAAAGAACCAAGAGTCAAAAGAGCCACTGTTAAGGCTCGCTATTTGGTTCGAAAATGACTCAATCAACCATCATTCAAAAACGACACCATTGTTAGAGGAAGTCGTTCGGTAGACCAAGAGGTTTTACCATGTCATGCTCTTCATGAAACGGAATAGAGAAATCTTCCAACTTGGGAAGAAATGTAATTTCAAGGAGGGATGTCTTTCTATATGAGAAACTACCCCGTCCATGAACACCTCGTAGTTTGGTTCAATCGTCACGTACAGTTTGAGTATACTAATCATCCTTATGTAACTGTTGATGCTGAGATTTATATAATGTGTGGTCATAGAAAATTCAAGTTTGATCTAGGTGATATTTATAATCATTTTGATCTGAAAAAAGAGGTTAATGAATTTTATATAAATATGATTTTTTCAACTGATATTCTCGTGCGTAGTCTCACTGAATTGAACTTGATGTTAAACCATAATCGAGCCCTACCCCAATCCATAGACGTTTTGATGAAACTTGGTAAGGTTATTTCACCGAGGATGAAAGGTTTAGCCACATCCTAATCCAGAAAGTGAAGATTCAGAGAGTGAGGATCATGACTCTAAGAAGAGGCCCAGATGTTCTATCCAGACGCAGCTCGATACCTTGCACAGAGATCACGCTGCCCTTCGAGCCACGGTTCAGAGGAATTATGAAGAGCGGATGTCTTGTTATACCGGCATAATAAGGTTTTTGACGTGTTGGGAGAAGAAGAAAGGTGCCACTAACGAGGATCTAGCACATCTCCACATCCCAGAGCACCGTCAGATGGAGCAAATCTGGACTTTGAGATATGCCTAGAATGTGATAACAAAGGGGAGAAAGATGTTCAATGATTTTCTAGTTTTATGCTTTGGACTATTGTTTTATATGTTACTCATGTGGTTTAAACTTTATGACTCTTGTTATTACATGTTGAGTATCTTGTGGAGTTTGCATTATCTATTTAGTTTCACGTCACTACTAGAAATCAATTAAAAGAGACGCCCGATCCCTGCCTCCTAACCGTCTCTATTTCAATCGAGACTCGGATTGAAGCTGAATTTACTAACGGCTTTTATGCTCTCTAACCTTACCACCCGACTCCATTCGACTAAAAAATAAGCTCAAGATATTAGTTCGGTTTCGACTGCCTCCAAACTCGGCCTCAGAATACCCGATCGCAGCCTCGTCTCTAAAATCCCGACGCACTACCGACTCTTCTTACACCGACACGCGAATCGCCCCTAATAAACTGCCTCAACCGTCTCCACAGCACTGACCGCAGTCGCCTCCATATACGCCGACGCCAAACCGACTCAAAAAGAACCGACTCACGACCGACCCACTCAATGTAAGTGCCAATCCGACTCTCAACCGTATCCACCAGCCCGACGCAACCGACTCCCCTCGCACTCGACCAACCGTCTCTATTTTCCCGACTCCAAACCGACTGCATAAAAACCGACTCATGCCCGTCTCCATTAGAAGTCCGATGCAGAAATTCAAACTCCCGTCTCCAGACCGTCGCAATCCCGACGGCATTTCTGCAATTTTTGAAAAAAAAAGCAGCCCGGTTGCTGCAATAACATGCAGCAACAGGGCTGCAACACCACAAAAACCCATCGAAATGATAAAAAACAAATATCATAAGATTCAATTCATCCAACTCATACAAACAAATATAAAAACATCAAAGATTCAAACATAAAAACATAACAATTTCATAGAACAAATACTTATTAAACATGTAATTCATATATAAACATCAAACCTCAATTCATATAAACATCAAACATATTAATTCATATAAATATCAAACATTAATTTATATAAACCATCAAACATTCAACCTAAAATTAAAATAAAACAAAAAACCAAATTACCTATTTCAAACTTGAATATAGTATATCCCTACAATAAAAGAAACAAATATAAATTACAAATATATAAAAAAAAAAAAAAATAATCCTTCACAAAATTTAATGTTAGTAGACAACAAAATTATGGAAATGAAATTAATAACATAAAAAAAAAGATGATTTTATATATGTATGGGAAGAAAAAAAATGGTTGAATGATTTATAATGCGAGATATATATGTGGAATGAGATTCTCGAACTGCCTCCATCCCGCCCATTTTAAAGTTATTTTTTTGAATTTCCTCAATTTTGTAAGGGAGGGCAGAAATCAAGTTGAAACCCGCTCCATTCCGCCTCCATTTTTGATACAATCTGCCACCATCCTCGCTTCCATTCTCGAAAAAAGTGTTCAGCATTTATTACAATTCCCTGCTCTATCAGCGTTCCTATCCCGACTCTATAGCCGGGGAATCGCAGGAAAAAAAGATACGCTTTTACAAACCAAACTCCCCGTCATAAACACAATGCATAAATAAATACATATCACGCTTTTGAACACAATACCAAGAAGATTAAATACAAAATACACCATTACACTCATTTGTGGCATTTCAATATGAAGTTTAATACAAAGTTGCAAATTACTATATGAAAACTCCAGAACTTAAAAATAAATATTTGACTACTAATCGCCGTCCGAGGAGTCGTATTCCTCATTATCGCCAGCGAACGCTGTCGATAGTCTCACTCGTAATCCAACCATCTCCACGATCGATACTACATCGTTGTCATCTTCAACAACAAAATGCCCAGTTCAACAAACGGCAACGCCATTGATGAAGCCGTCAATAGGAACAGAGGAGGTTGCTTGTTCTCTTGGAAGATATCTTCTTCAGATCCAAAAAGTCGGGAGACATCTACATTTTTGTATACGAGTCCAATCGACTCTCGACTTCTGCTCGATTTCAAGTACGACACACCACGCTTATGATCTCAATTGCGTGATACATAACGGAGATAGTATACTTGTTGTGTCTGGGATGCTAGGATAAACGGGTCATCTTTAGAACCTCTGCTTTTGTGTTTGACTTTTGAACCATTCCATTCTCTTCGACGCACTTCGCATCCACTGCCAGTCAAACCAAAAACATTTGAAGAGGACGACTGTGTCGTAACTCAAGCCGTACGACAACTCCCAAATCTCCTCTAAGACACCATAGTAGTCAACATGATCATCATCTTGGTAGCATGAACCCTTAACACAAACACCGCTATTGTAAGTGCTTTTATTACCATCGCCCTGCCTGATATCAAAATAGTACCCATGACGTAGTACCTTTATACCTTTTGATTTCTCAAAGCAGACCTAATGAAAGAGTTCTCAGGTGTCCGTGTGTGTCCATATTATTCCATACATACTTTTGAAACCATTCGGCGAAATTATTGGTAACGCCGCCGATTTCAGACGTCAATGACGGATTCAACTCATCAAGCCAATCATGGTAGGTCCTAAAACAAAAGGTTTTACGTTTAGTTAAGTATTATATCACGTAGTGATTGATTAATCAAAATGCTAAATATACACTTATATCGAAGAGTTTCATGTACTAAAGCGTATTGCACGTAATTACACATACGAGCAAATATATGGGGCTTCTTCCATCCAATATCTATGTTTTACTACAAACGTGTTGTCGCCCCGGTAATAAACAATGGCAACGAGTTGGGTCATCCATCCGTGTACATCGTGCCTCCTTGGTCGACATTTGGGTTGGTTTCAATCCCTTCCTCGGGCATATCAACAAAAGCTCAAACCTCTTTTCAATTAAATATGTCTCGCGATATCAATCTCTTCAATACGTGCCTTTTGCCTTACCAATTTCTTCAATCCCCCTAAATATCTGCAAACATTTGTAAGGTTAGTTAGATGAGTAAATATGAGATAGTATGAAAATACAATAAAGTTAAAAAACTCACGACTCGAAAGGGTACATCCATCTATACTGCACGGGACCTCCATGTAAAGCTTCGTATGGCAAATGTATCGGTAGGTGTTCCATTACATCAAAAAATGAAGGTGGGAAGATCTTTTCCATTTTACAAATTATCTCAACAATATTACGCCCAAGGTACTCCACACGTTCCACATTTAGAAGGCCGATAAATCTAAAAGAAATAACACCACTGGGTGATTGTTTCCTATATCGATCAAGGTGAGACGACGAAAGGTTACAGAAATAACCGTTGGACAATAATATACATCATGACTTTTAGTCCGCCGAAATTCACATTTCGCATTATTCTTGCAATGTTTGAAGAGTATCCATCGTAATCAGACGGACAGCCATTTCCTCAAATCTTTCTCACAGACGGGGTTCAAAGTATAAGTCGCCAGGTTTATGTTTCCTCCCACGATTCCCCGCATATGCAACTCGTCTCGAACAATGAATTCCCAATGTCAAGCCTCGACTGCCATTATCTTTTCGCTCTCGAACATCCATTACAAAGATGCACAAATTTTCACCTATCGTTTCTTCTCCGTGTGTACGGTACGACACAGGTCTCGAAGTTTCAGGCTTAATAAATCAACTCCCAAAATATGCTTTTCTTACACCAGTTATGATGAACATTATACCCCGGCGATCTATGGTCGGAATATTGACCTTCACCGAACACATCAGGATCCAACCCACACACATCTGCAAATATATCAGCTCCATCAAGTCGTTCCTTCTGGTGCACGTGTGGATAAGTGCGTCCCTTCACAAATGCATTTTTTTGCATTCTAAAAGGATGTCCCACCGGCAAGAATGGACGGTGGCAATCGAACCAACAATGTTTTCGACCTTCTCTTAGTCGAAATGCTCCAGTATTTTCCATACAATACGGGCAAGCTAACCTCCCGTGTGTGCTCCAACCAGATAACATTCCATATGCAGGAAAATCGCTAATCGTCCACATCAAAGCAACCCTCATGTTGAAATTTTGTTCGTTCAATGCATCAAAGGTCTCAATACCCGTACTCCACAACTCCTTCAACTCATCAATCAAAGGTCGGAGGAAAACATCAATATCTCTCCCGGGATTTTTTGGCCCTGGTATAATTAGCGATAAGAACATATATGGTTCCTTCATACACAATCCTGGTGGTAAATTATATACACAGATGATCACTGGCCATGAAGAATATTGAAGACGGATGGAGATGTGTTTTTGATAATACAAAAGGAGACGGACGGAGACGGTATTTAAAATATTTCAAAACGGTATATCAATAAAGGAGACGGATTTGATAGGCTCGCCCCATCCTTGCCTCTTAAATGGAGACGGCCCAGACGGGCTATTATGGCTATTGGTAGACGGTTCCAGCCTCCCTGACCGCTCCCATTAGTGAGACGGGATGGAGACAGTTTAAAATTGGAGATGTGAGCAGACACCTGCCTCCATCATCCCGCCTCCATTTTATTAAAAATATAATAGTTTTACAATTTCTATGAAGTCATTTATTGTTAGTGGACATATTATATTTGAAAATAATATTAGTGGAGATATGCTAAATGTAAATAATACTAAATTAGTGGATATTTATACATTCAATGTGATATGTTACCTTTTCCGACATATTACATGTAAAGTATAGAGTTGCAACCTCTCATCTATATTAACGTGCGAATAATACATCATTGCTGATGAAAAAATATCTTATAACGTACATCATACTTAAAAGTGTAATGTAATCATAGTATATGTGATTATGAATGTTGTATAACTAAATATAACTTGTTATTAGTTATGATTCAATTTAAAACATATAATATGCGTCATATACAATAAATTAAATATTTTTAGCAACAAATACAAGCACCGTGAGCGAACGGGTTACAATACCTTAGGAATGTGAAAGTAATTTTTAATAAGTCCTGCCTCCGAACTGCTCCATAATTGCTCATTTTCATAATCCCGCCTCCACTCCCCCCGCCTCCGCTCGGGACACTATTAAATACACCGTCTCCACCCCGTCTTCATTCCCGCCTCCGATCGGGGAATTTTAATTTATCCCCCGACTCCATCCCATCTCCAAATAATGCGAATCAAGCAGATAAATTAAAAAGCAGATCACAGATAGCACTTCCAACTCCGCAAAAAACTATTCAATCATAACAAATGCAAACAACTATTCAATCATAACACAATCAATAACCAATAAGCAAAGATGCAAACACAACCAAAAAGCAAATAAACAGAACTAGTTATTCAATATAAAATGAAAAACAACAACTCAATCATAACAAATGTACATAACTAAATCAAATGTAAATAGTATTTTACAATAGTTTCAATATACAACGAGTCAATCTAACGACCCATATCATTCGGGCGGGCTCATCCTTGGTGCTGTAATGCTAAAATCGGGGCTATGTGGGCGTCCGGGTCTCTAACTCGAGGCTCCCGCTGGCTTGTGCGCTGAATCGAGTGTAGCCAAGATCCCTCCATATGGGCTGAACAATCCGCCGCCGAGATACCACGCTAGATCTACCTGCTCGCTAACGCCGGTACCGAGTCCACCGGAAGCGGTCGCCTCGCTACTAACTTCATGACATAGGCGTATTAAATAAATCACCTCCACATTTCAACCTTCACCAACCTCCTCGCCCAGCCTTCACATTTTCCAACTCCTCCGAAGGGCTCACTCTTCCTCTTTCCCCGCTTTCGTTGCCTCCTCGCAGCCTCCTCGCCCGGTGCCTCGGTCCAAACACCACCGACAAGAGCGGCTAGGCGTAATGATCATCTAATAAAGAAATCCCAGGGTAACGGAGTTCTCACCACATCGAAAGACCCCGCCCGCCATCCACCCTCGACGGGAGGTCCACAAAGTCCCTTCACCGAAACCCGGCACGGATCTTTGCCCCTCCGTGAAGACTCGTGGAAGCTCGCTCAGACTGCTCCCGCATTTTGAACACATTCATAATAAGGTCTACATTTTGTAAACCAAAACAATTCAAACACAATTCACTTAGTATAAACGAAATATAATAAACTATAAACTATTCACAAATCATAAACTAAACAAGTATAAACGAAACCAATAACTATGCACAAATCATAAACTATTCACAAACAAAGATAAACGAAACTATATTATTCACGATTATTCACAAATCATTCGCAAATAACTATAATAATAATTCAATATATAATAACCAACAAGTATAAACTATACACATTCACAACTATTCACAAAGTATAACACATTCATAATACTATTCTACAAAAATTATTCACAACTACTATTCACAAATAAATACGGACAGCAAGAGACTTTACAATGCCATGTCCCACTTCGTCAGAACTTTTGCCTCAGCCTCGAGGGTATCCTTTATCCTTCTTCGTTCATCTTCATCGATGTCTGTTTTAACCTCTTCCGCCTTCTTTTCCGAAATACAAATAAGGAATACCGATTATTAGATATTCAACACAAATATTATTTGAATAAAATAAAAACAAAATTAAAAACAAATATTTATTTCTTACCTCCTCAACTAACCGCGGGTCGCATCAGCGATTTGCCTCCCGAATCGATTCCCCGATCCGCCTGTCTTCGGGCGATCCGACGGCCGCTGGCCGACGTCCAACGGCGGAGATACCGCCCCATCGACGCTTTGTACACCAGTCAAGCCGCTGCATAATCGCCTCCAGCCCCCATCCGTACCTCGGTAGAAGTCTTTCCTCATACGGACGCCAAGAAGTTTCTCCACTTCTTCGGTAGTCTTCGCTTCGAATATCGCTGAGCCTCAAGCCATACGCCCCATTCTTTATCGTGATATCTCCGAAAACAAATAAAACAAAATCTAATTAGACTATAATTCACTCAAAATATTTTAAACAACTTCTTATTTTTGCAAAAGACTTACTTGGAACGATCTCCAGATGTCGTCCCTAATCTCGATCGATCTGTACGAGGGCCGCAAATCTCACTGACTCCCCGTGATCATCTATCTCATGTAGCAATCCCGTCTACATCCGAGAGTCAAATACAGATAAATTTAAAGTAAAACCAAAACGCCAAAAGTTAAAAAACGTGAAATAAAAAATAACTATTTCTAATTAATTTAGACAATTGTAAGGGACTTAATAATTGTAGAGGATCTCTAATTCCAACTTCTACGGGGACCATCTCGAGCTGCCGGTCATCTCCTCAGACAAATGGGGCGTCTTCACATGCCTCAAATGTCATCCCAAATCGATCCTTCAAGCCGCTCATCATCATCCCCATCAACGCCCCTTTGGGAGACACGGGTAGTGTCAAATCAACCCCGTGAGTCCCCGGAAACTAGAAAGACCACAGAGTCGACTCGAACCCGACGGCCGCTCTGGCCTCGACGATAAACCGGCTACCGGCCCCGTATCAAACTGACGTCAGATCAGTGAGCCGACTCGCCTATACGAGGGGATCTGGGAGTCATCCGGCTCCGCTATACGAATACCGAAGTCTCGCCCTTTTTTGGAGAGTCGGGTTCCGCCTCTATCGTTTTCTCTACTATCTTCCTTCCCCTTCCTATTATTACCACCACGTGCCATCTGTACAATCAAATTAGAAATATTAGAAATATTTTAACTATTCAAACCATTCACAACTAACAATTAAGCCCTATTCATAACTAACACCAACACCTATTCACAACCAACAACTATTCAAGCGTTAAACACAACTATTCACAACATATATAAACTATTCACAACTAACAATTCAACTATTCATAAATAACAATTAACAACTTTTCACAACTAACAACTAACAACTAACAAGGACAACTATTCACAATTTTCACTAACTACATCATTCACTAACAAGTCGACTATACCATTAACAATTTCACTAAATAATTTAAACCATTCACTTAATAATTTATTAACTTAATGTTTTGAAACCATTAAAATTTAAATTAATTTAACTCATTTAAACCATTAAAAATTTGACTATACTATTCAACCATTAACTAATTAACAATTTCATTAATAATTAAATTATACAAATTAACTAATTAACAATTTAACAATTAATCATATTATTCAAATCATTAACAATTAGCTATACTATTCAACCATTAATAATTTAACTATACTATTCAACCAATAAATATTCAACCACTCTAATACTATTCAACCAATTTCACTACCAATTTCAATAGTTAAACTATACTATTAAATTAACAATTACCACTCTTAGTTTTAAACTTTATCACCACTCACTTATTAATACTACCATAAACTATTCACAACAACTATAAATAGTTAATTAACTTATCACTACCAATTTCAATAACACTATACAATTAAACTATACAATTTCATTTAACACATCATTAACAATTTCATTAACAATTTAATTAGTCTAAATTCATTAACAATTAAACTATACAAATTATCTCAACTAATGAAATTAACAATTTCATTAATACTTAAATCATACAAATTAAATAATTTCAATACACATCATTAACAATTTCATTAATAATTTCATTAACAATTAAACTATACAAATTAACTTACACTACCTAAATTAACTATTTAACTAATCAAATAAATCTATTTAACAAATTAATTAATCCTTTAACTAACGTAATAATGTAGAATCTAACTTTTATAAATCCGTATGGGTTGCTGATCAACCGCGCTGGGCGGGCCGTCATCTAAGCAAAGCGGGCTTCATGAACGATTTGGGCGGGGCAAGGTCGGTCGCGCGAAGTGGGCAACCTAAAGGGTCGCTCTCAAGCAAGCGCGGGTCGTTAATTTTATAACTGGCAAAAGGGGGTGGGTCAGCAGTTAATTAAATAACGCTTTTAAAAGTGAGACTGGACCGAGACGTTAATAGTTTAAAAATCCCTGCCTCGAACTGTAGGTAATCTCGAAGCAAGTTATCAAACATCGGAGACAGTGGCGAGACGGGTATACTCTATTTTTAATTATTAATTAATGTAGACGGAAGCCGCTATTTTCATTTTGTAATTATTTTTATTAATTAAAGGTTAACAAACTCGAGACGGCTGAGTCGGAAATATAGTATTATTTTTATTAATTATTTTTTAAATTTTTTTCCCAACCCGATCAGATACCGTCTCTCAAACCACCCATATGTGTCTGATTTGACTATTCAATAGTCAAAGCCCGTCTCCACTCCTTCGTCAAGCCAAATGCCTCAAATTGGAGTCGGATTTTTCCCCGTCTCCTTTGCCCCGTATTCTAGCAGCTTTATCGCTATCTTGTTTATCTTTATTTATATCGTAATTGCTTACGCCGAAAGGAGAGCTATGTGTATGTTTTATTTCCCTCTACATGTAATTTGTAATCATAAAGTGAGCTGTCGATCTATGATCCCTAAACTCTATATTTCTCAATATAAATTACCTTATTCGACTAATATCATTTGTTGTCTTTAGTAGTACTATTCCTCAAGTAGATCATCGGGGAAAATTCCAAGGCAAAAGATCAAGGATCTGCTTTGGAAGATCGAAGACTTGTCAGATATAGGTTTTGGTGTATAAATCTCGTGGATTTGCCTCTTTTTAATATCATGAATATAATGGAAATTTTGAAATATGGCTTAATGATTGAAAACGCTAGCTCAATGTTTTTCGAGGTTGATTTGTGATGACTGAAATTGGATTCAATCCAATATGACTGTGGGCATAACAAAAAAGTCGAAATCATATTTAATTCAAGGACAAAATCAAGTTTAAAACTCATTTTTGTGTCACAAGGCAAAACCCGTCGCCGGGATTTAGGTCGGGACCTGCTTCACCCCATCTTCCTGCTCGGCCCTGACTCTCTCGCTGTAGAGGTCGGAACTGTCGACCTTGTCTTCTCCTCCCTCGACCAAGGTCCCCGATCCTAGGTTTTTTTGACACATTAAACTCTATAAGCCGCCATAATATTTTTTTAAAGGAAATTTTTGGTATATTTTTCAAGGCGTATTTCTATAGTTTTCTAAAGCAAAGAAACATTTTGAAAGAACCTCATTTGTTATAGAGATTGAATTATGTGGTGTTTTAAATCAATCTTTTAGATTATAGCTCGTTAAAACCCTGGGTTGCATCTTGGGTTCTTAATCGGATGAGCAGAGTAGTGAAATCCTAAGGCTTTTTATTTCTAGCATGTGATCGCCGGAAGTTTGTAGATCGATTATGGAGTTGCTTCGTGTGTACGAACTTGGAGTTTTCTCCATATTCATAGGGTGATTTTAACAAATGCCGAGGTTGGTGCCGACGGTCGAAAGACTAGGGGAACCAAGCCTTAAAATTGCTGGGTCATTTCTTTCCCTTGTCTTTCATTTTGCTTACTTCATATTAGTTATATTGTCTGTTTCATATTCAGCTTTATTCAATATAAATAATTGTTCTATTTATTATTCTTTATCAGAGCAGGGTTGATTACTTAATCGTAATTTAAATTTTATAAAATTTGCAATTCAATCTTAAACTCTGAAAAATCCAAAAATATAGTATAATCCTTATTCACCCCCTCTCAAGGATAAGATTCCATACAATGTAGTTCACTTTCCAAAGCTTGGAATCAGCCTATCTATGGAAGCGGTCTCAAGTCGGTATACTGACTTGAATGCCCTTTGAGAGCGAAACTAACTGCTTGACCATCTCTATCTCCCTACCACATCATTGTTGCATGCTTCAAAAACGTGGCCTCTTGTCATTAGCTCCTGGGCCCACAAAGCCATGAGAACATGGGTGGCTTATAGCCTTTAAAATTAAATAGGCCCTCGGGGAGGTATAGGGCTCGACGTAGGCGAGATGAGTGCCATTATCTTTGCTGCCCAAGATGTACTCCTTCAATCGGCGCTGGGATCATCCCAAATGCTACATTTATAGGAGTTTCTATCAAGGTCTAAATGGTCCATTGGATGAACTCGAGGCATTTTGTGAGATAGATGGAGCGCTCATCTCCCACCTTAGGTGTCATGTGTGCGCTTCTACTTTCTTCGAGAGAGACTTTAAGTGCTCTTGCTCCATCCTTTGATTAGCTATGTTTCCCGATATTTGTTGATAGAGTCATCTTGATGTTGCATCTGCAGCATTTCTACCATCCTTGTTAGGTAGGCATTTGTTCTTCCAAGGATGTGATACTTGTCATCATCATTGTGCCAGAGGATTTCAGAAATGTGCGAACGAGCCAAACTTGACTGCATCCCCAAAGCGGGCGACAAGTGAGAACCACACCGCTGAAGTTCTCCCGCCGAATTCGCCACCGTCCTCACCATACGTTGACATCGGCGACAAGGCATGCCTGTGATGTAATGCCCCCCCGGTTGCCTCACATGTCATGACTTTTGCCTCTTCCAAAGCTTCCTACAATACATTAGCCTAAGGAAATCTTCAAAGATTCGCACTCCCCAAGCTTCAATCTTCGAATCTTCAAACATGCAAAATTCAAGTCTTCAAATCTTCAAACATTCAAGCATCCAAGTTCAAGATTAAGATATTCAAGCCCTTGAATTGAAGTGTAGAACATCCACGTGTTCGAAGATACAAGTGTTCAACAATCAAGTTCAAGAACAGTTCAAGTAAGGCCCTACCAGAAATGCCAAGGAAGTAGAATCGTAAGAACAAGTAGAGATTGTACTCAAATCATATCAATAATATTTCTTTGGAATTGCTTATTTTTTTGTCTTTAATTATCTTTTTTAGACTTAAAGAAAATTTTGTTTGTTACAATGCGTTTCTATTACGAAATGGGATATGCCCTGGTTCACGGATCGAGACTCGGGTCTCTGACTGGATACGGGTCCCAGCCGGGGCAGGGGGAACGCGCAGCCTTTACTCCTCAGACGGGGTTGTGTTGGACTTGATCATTGGTCTTGGACTTCATCTCGCCTACTTTTAGACTCACGGACTTACTACAAGTCATTGGCAGATTAAGCTGACCGACAGCCTGACTTCACCCTTCCGTATCAAAGGGAGCATGCTGGACTACAGAATCCCTGGTGAGACTAGGGGTTGGGGCGGGATTTGACAATCGACTTTATAAGTTGAAACGGCGATAGTAAGTGTTATCAAGCGCCGTGGCTTGCTTCAGACTACAAATGCCTTAGTAAAGATGTTGTTAGTAGGAGCCGACGACAAGATGGCGCGGAGAGCTTCCACTCATTGACACGATAATCGATCAAATTTTATCAACTATAGTCTTAGCAAATTGTTTGCCTAGTATCCCAACCATGTATGGGGGAAGGTCAATATTCACTTGTTCCGATATCCGAAATTTGATATAAGAAACACCTCGAAATTTGTCGATTTTCAAAAATATTTGAATAACTGTGGGCTAGTTAATCCTTTAACATTGGAAGATTCTGAGAAATTTTGAGTTAGATTCATCATTTTTGCTTCAAACTCAAAGAACATCGCTGGTTGTGCAAGTACTCCCTTTGGCCGCTACGCTGGGTCATGGTGAGACAAGTTTCCATCAATTGTGGATTCATTAGGTGGTGGTTTCGGCTGGTGTTTAAGTGGTGTTTTTACAGGTTGTACTTTAACTAGAATCTCAAAAGTTTTTTCTCAATTTCTTCCGTAAGTTTTATTATTTTGTATTTATAATTTCGAACAAGTAGTGGGTATTTATAAAGCTGATTTCACATTTTCTTCGATTGTCTGTTTATTTTCAAAGCGACTGGTGATCTAACTACTGAGCCTGAGGCAAGATCTGCATCACGATATTTGAAAATTCTTTCTCCAAGTAAAGATAAAGAGGTGCCTATTTCATGACGGAGTAGGTTTTTCTAGGTCAAACATATTTACATATCGAATTCTACATTTTCCTTCTTTTGATATAATAAATTTAGCAATCAGAACTTTCAGAAACTCCTATTTCGAGTTTAAAATTAGGCCACTAATATAAACCCCATTTTAATTTCACCACCTTAGATTATTGCAAACCTTGCTCGACTGAGGTGTTACTTCTGTTAGCCTGATTCAACCTGTAGGGCGGGGCGAATATGTTTTTACGTTAAATTATTCCTCTCTTTTCGAGTTTTAATTTAATAATGCGGAATTACAAAATAATAAGAATATGTTCTAAATGTGATGTCCCCGATAACCTAAGCTCGAATGATTAGTCAACAATAAAACAAATAAAGACGATTAGTAATAATATAACGCATTTACTTAGCAAAGAAAGAAGTGAAAGCAGCAAATACAATAATAAGATATTAGCGAGCTTCGTTCCCCTATCGCCGACCGCCGCTTTCCAACCTCGGGATTTGGCAAAGATGACCAAGGCCAAGAAATGTTTGATTACACACAAGCAACTTCCAAGCCTATTATCAAACACTTAGCCTACACTAAATGACCCAAGCTACCTCATATGATTTCAACTCCCAATCAACCTAGATCGGGAACCCAAGAACACACTCTTAGGGATTTCAAAGTACTACTCAACCTAGAATAGTAACCCTACGCTCCCATTAATAAGGATTTCACTCAAACAATAAATGCTCAGTAAAGAAATTTAATTGTCACACAAATTTGGAAACTTCAATAAAGATTATGAAGTAATAAATGTGAGAGTTATGACTTTTTGCCTTTTGCTTTTCAAAGAAATAAATGCTCAGAAATTAGGTTTCAAATAGTTGCAAAAGTTGTTTAGGTTTTGAAAAGAGGAGGCTTATATAGTGCACAAATTTTGAGTCGGGGTTGCTCAAGACGCCATCCCATCGGCACTGTAAGTCTCACGAGCCCTCGATGGACCCCAAAGCAACGGCTATAAGCTCCGGCCCAAATCTTTATCGAGGTTCAGAAGCCCCACCACGGAACTCTATCGGCACCAGTCTCGGGCGGGTCTCTCGATCATCGTGACCTCGGTGACCCCTCCCCGGGCGGGGTCTCGGCGGTTCATAGTGTCAATTCCAAATAACGATCGCTTTCAGCCACCTCGAAACGAAATGCCATACCATTTGTACGAGACTTAACTATGAATCAATCTATACTTAAGATTCTAAACTACTTGACCTTCGCTTTTCAAACACAATTAAGTTTAAATGGCAAAAAGTCTATACTCACAAATTTAAAACTACAAAATACTTAAAAGAGAGTTTCCTTACAAACGCCTATAAAAAAGAAGAACGCAGCCCTTGGAAAGGCTTGGGCGCTTATTTGACTCCATCAATGAGCCTCCGAATCCTCCCGATCAACAATTTTAGCACTTGAACTTATTTAGGAATAAACCCTCAATACATGTTCACCGAAAACAGATTATTCGATGAACAATTTGTTATCTTCAAAATAGGCTCTGAATGGAATCCCATTATCTTCAACAAACTCCCCTTTTGATGATAATGAATTGACTTATGCGGCGGGAAGAAAATGAAACATAAAGCGACGCCCTCAACATAAGATTCTAATGTTTTCTTTATGAACAAAAAAACATCCATGGACGATATATAAATCAGTTTAATATAATAGCATGGCACACGAGCAGATAATAAACACCAACACAAGCTATTATATAAAAACATCCAACAAGCAGTATAAGAGAACTAAACACTAAAACAAAACCAACAAAAAAAGCATGTCTAAACATTCTCCCTCGAGATCACAAAAGCGGGTATAAAAACAAGTCATAAGGCCATAAATTTCAACGCCATAAAAGCATAAACAAGACAATTGGTCGAAGCCATCATAGTCCTCTTCAATTGATCTTCGACCTCCGCTTGGCTCACAAAAAGAAGATCCCCATACCATCCGGCCCCTATCATCATCAAGGATGTAGTCTTCGATCCTAACTCTATAGGCACCACTGCAGGTACTGACCCGCAACGCCGGTCCTATCGCCCACCTCGGCTCCCTCATCATCCAAGTAGCCAACACTTTGTGGGCCTTTCAACTTTTCATTACCATCGCCAAACAAGAGTAAATTTACAATTCCTTCATAATCTTTAAGCCTTCTTTTGTTTTCTTTGGATGATAATCCTCGATTTCCTCAATGACTTGTTGCCTTCTAACAATGCTTAGTCTTGCCCGTGGTCTTCAAATGTTTCTACCCTCACTCCGCGAGGAGCCTCATCGCCACCATCATCATCATCTCCTACTACATCATCATCATCATCATCATCATCCTCGAAGTCCTCGTCGTCATCATCCTCATCGTCCGAAACACTCCATCCTCCAAGTCATCTACTCGAACCATTTCCTCCCCATAAGTGTTTGTATGGCTTTTCTATCTTCACGGTTCGCCATTTTAGCTTCCCACTTCCACCAAAGTCGATTATTATGATATGCAATGGTACAAGTCCGGAAGTAGTCTTTGGTGATTCGATGCGTTCCCCCAATCATTGGCATACCCCTCGGAAACACCCTATCTCCTCCCCAAGATTCCCATGATGTGTGGATAACTCGTAGTGAAAGGTTGTTCTCTGCATGCCTCCATCGAACGCCGCATAATGGAAGGCAAATAAGAGCGTAGATTTATCCGCCGGCGACGCAAGAATTTTAAGTCGTGAGTTCACCAACCCACTGATTCTATCCCCGAGAACCCACGGAACCACCGACTGACACAAAAAGGTGTTCACAAACCTAGCTCTCAATTCGTATAAGGTAGTCAAGTAAGTTACCGAAGACAATCAACCACCCCTTTCTTCCTATAACCATTTCTAAATTTCGACTCATTATTCAACCACTGTCACATCTTCCGCCGACTCAATCTCTCACTGAGGCCACATATCCACAAGATAACTTGCAAATCCATTTCGCACAACCCCGAAATCATCTCTAAAATTTCAACTTATACTGTAAGATCTACCACCAAACTCCAACTTAATGTCTAAATTGCTACTACTGTGGGCGTGAATAACAACATGTTCATAAAGAAATAAACCCAATCCGGTGAGACGAGGACTTTACAAAAGAACTTCTCCCATTTCTAAATTTCACTAATTCCTTTAACGAGTAGCACCTCCAAATCTCCTCTATCATAGTAGAGCTATCAAGTATATTGGTCATGTCTTTCCACTTCTTTTCTCTGTGAGGGTAATCGATTCACATTTTCATAAGCCCTGTGGATTCGAGGAACTTCCACCTCGGGTATAGTACGAATTTGGCTCAAGATTTTGGCTCTCGGGTCCTTGCCCCCTCTTTTTGGGTTGTTTGGCAGTGTTAAGCCATTTTTTGTGAGAAATTTGAATAAAGTGGGAATCGGAGCTCGCTAAAAGAAAGGCAACGAGTAATTTTAAATTGTAGAATTTGTGAATTTTTACGAATTTGTGAAGGAAATGCTGAATGATTTAGTGAATTAGGTTGGAAATTTTTGGAATTGTGGTCAAACTATGAAAACTACTTAAATGGTATATATGGGGATCGAGTTCATCGAGACCCATTCGAGACTCTGTGGGTCTCCGACAGGCCCCGATGAGGCAGTTTTAATGGTGGTTATAACCGCCATCGAGACCCATTCGAGAGGGGCCCCGATGGGTCCGACGTATCTGGGGCCTTTGCCCGAGACCTCATCGAGAGCAGGGGGGTCTCGATGGGGTCTCGATGACAATACGGGGCAAATTCTTTAACACTCCCCATCTGACCCATTCGGCAGGGGGGGTCTCAATGGGGTCCGATCGTAATCGAGATGTTTTTGTTCGAGACCATCGAGTACTTCGGTCTCGGCCAGGGTCTCACGGCCGTGCATCGGGTCCCTCATCCACTTGATCGACCTCATCGACCTCGGGGTCACGGCTGGCCCTCATCCCACACACACAAAAGACCATTCATACATCCACAAGCTCACAAATCACCCATCAAGCAAATCCCCACAAATAGACTCTAGCGCCAAACCCGAAGCACATCCAATCAAAGAACAACCAACATCCTAAATCACCAATATCTTCAACAACGACACGCAATCATAATCCCCGAGTATCCACTTAGCAACCTCAACCAATCCAATCCACAACCATTTTGGACAATTTCATCATTTGCCTATCATCCCAATATAATATAGACATAATTTTAAGCACGTAGCACGCAACAACATACAAGACGCAAGATGGTACGATAAGATAAAATTACTTACTAGAAAGATCACATCCTCAGCTCACGCCTAATACGGTTAAATCTGATCCTCCGGTAGCTGCTCGCTGGGTGAAGATGTCCGCAAGTTGACCATTTGTCCCTACTCTAACTCTCAGATCAATGTTTCCTTTTTGCACATGGTCCCGATGAAGTTGATGACGAATTTCAATGCGCTTGGTCCTCGAGCGCCAGACCGATTCTGGCAATATTTATGGCACTTGTGTTGTCACATAACACCGGAACTTTGTTGCTATTTGATCCCGAAATCCTCCAAGGTTTGTTTCATCCAAAGCACTTCGAAAGCAACACAATTCCCGACCGCCACATATTCGGCCTCCGCTGGGGCTGACAATGCAACACTATTTTGCTTCTTTGCTAGACCCTCATGAGGCAGGCTATGTCCTAAGAAGTGACATGTCCCACTTGTACTCTTCCTATCAAGCGCCAAGATCCTGTAACCGCATCCGAGTATCCTACAAGTTCAAAGCTCTCGCTTCATCGGATACCAAAGCCTATAGTCAATTGTCCCTTTCACGCACCGGGCGATCCTTTAACCGCTTTAAGATGAGACTTTGGGACATGCTTGAAAACGAAAGCAATAATAAACACATCGGGGTAAACATAATATCGGCCCAAGCCAGCATGTTAAGGCTACCAATCATACCTCCCTCGATATTTTGTCTCATCGACACTAGTACCTCAGCTCGTCCTGCCTAGCTTGGTTGATGCTCTATACGGAGCTCCGATCACCTTTGCATCTTCCATCCCGAATTTCTTTATGAGTTCTTTCGAGAACTTGCTTTGGCTTATGAATATGCCGTCAACCATTTGCTTCACTTGGAGTCCGAGGAAGAAATTCAATTCTCCCATCATGCTCATCTCGAACTCACTTGTCATCATTTTAGCAAATTCCTCACACAACGAATCATTAGTAGAACCGAAAATAATATCATCGACATAAATTTGAACTACTACGAGATGTTTGCTCTTGGTTTCCATGAAAAGCGCGGAATCAAGCTTTCCCTTCGAACCTTATATCTCGCAACTAAATGTGTGCTTAACCTCTCATACCAAGCTCTAGGTGCTTGTTTTAAACCGTAAAGTGCTTTTTATCTAGTTTGAAACGTGATGAGGATAGCTAGGATCATCAAAAACCCGAGGTTGTTTTACAAAACTTCCTCATCCAAGAAAACCATTTAAACGCTTTTGACATCCATTCGCGTAGCTTTGAAATCCATGTGACTAAATAAGGCTAGAATAATACTTAATGGATTCCAACCTAGCTAATCGGAGCAAAAGTTTCATCAAATCGACTTCTTCGATTTGACATAACCTTGAACAACAAAGCATTTACTTTTTATTTACCAAACAACACCTAAGCCATTAAGTTTATTTCTAAAACCCATTTAGTCCCAATAATGGTTTTACTTCTCAAAAGGTTTTTCAACTAAATGCCAAACTTTGTATCTTTCAAATTGTTCAAGTTCTTTTGCATGTATAAACTAACCGGATCTTCTAGAGCTTGTTTAATAATATTAAGAGGCACTACTTGAGATACAAAAGCACAGACAAACATTATTTGTAGAGGATCGAGTAGTTACCTCCCTTTGAGATATCACCAAGAATGAGATCCGGGGATGATTCTTGATGATTCTCGTCTCCCTAGAAGATCTTCGCAGGTCCGCCTCAATGGAGATAATCATCCACATCTCAAGGGTCACGATGATTATTAGTTTGCTCTACACCGATGCTTCCTCGCTCGACGCCGTTTCGAGGCTCATCAATTCTTTGAGAATTCCCATCCACATTTAACACCTAATGAATCATCCTCATCTAATACAACTTTCTCACCAAACTTGATTAGATTCATCAAAGCACATTTAATAGATTCTTGCACACATTGATCCTTTTATTGTAGATGATATATGCCTTACTGCTTTTAGAATAACTAAGAAAGATTGCCTCATTAGATTTAAAGGCCAAATTTACCCAATCTATCTTTGGTGTTTAGAATATAGCATTTACATCCAAAAACTTTAAAGTAATCAATACGAGGGATCTTACCATACCAAAGCTCGTAAGGAGTCTTATCAAGAATAGGTCTTAGAAATACCCGCGACGGGCGTATACGCGTGTCCACGGCATGTCCCCAAGTCACTTTGGCAAGCCAGGCTCATTCAACACGGTGCGACTCATTTCTTGAATAGTCCTATTCTTTCGCCCACTCCATTTTGTCGGGGTGTCTCGTGCCGAAAAGTTGTGTTGATTCCATACTCTACAAACACATCGAACTCCCTATTTTCTAACTCACTCCTGACGCTCCTCCTTATGGCCTCGATTTTGAATCCTTTCGCTCATGACCTTTCTACACAACTTAGCAAACTCTTTAAACGCATCACTTTAGCAAGGCCAATTACCTGGGCAAACCTCGAGTAATCGGCCCACAATAACAAAAACATATTTAGCCACCTAAACTCTCAATATCCATCTCACCAAACAAGTCCATACGTAGGCAAATCAAGCACACGGCTCGACGAAACAAGCATTTTAAAGGCTTAAACGACGATTTACATTTTACCGAGTTGACATGCACGCAAAGTTTAACCTTTTATATGAGAGATTAGGTAGGCCTCCTAATGAGTTTTTATGCAATTTAGATAACATTTCAATACTAGTACGGCCCAACCGCCGACGCCACAAACTCACGTCATCATATACCACATTCATGCAAATATTACTCGCCTAACCTAATCAAAATTAATATAATACACATTATTCGATCGATAACCATGTACAACAAATGAAGATGAAGTATTTTGGAAATAATACACTTTGGTGTTTTGAAACTTAACTTCATAATCATTTTCACACAATCGTCTACACTTAGCAAATTAAACTTCACGCCATCAACAAGTAAAAAGTATTTTAATTAAAACAACCTTTCTTACCAATACATCCTTACCTAGGATTTTGGCGTTTCATGAGCTCAGCGAATCCTTTACGCTTTCCAACCGCCTGCTTCCAAGCTTTAAAAGAGCTGAAGATCTCCCGTCATATGCCTCAACATCCGCTATCCACCATCCAAATGTTTTCTTTCTTACAGAGCGGCCCTCCTACAACACAAATTTCACTTTCTCATTCGAGGTACCCAATGTGATTTGGGTCCTGGTTACAGTGAGGATGGATTTTCTTACGATCCATTTAAAGTCATGTAGACTGGGACATAAGCGTGCCCATTCACTAACCTTTGTACCTGACATTTTGAAGACTTATGATTTCCTTTTTCACAATAAAAGGCAAGTGAAATGCGGTCTTACTTAATTTAATACCGATGATTTAAGTCGACATTGGGAAAATGGGATGAGTTAATGCTTGAATAGCCTAACCCCTTTTTTGTTGGTTGACAACGCTGAGCCTCAAGAATTTCATTTAACTTGCTTTGTTCTCAATGTGCGCGAGTTGAGAGATTTCAGTTCAACATTTTCCAACTCAATCTTTTAAGATTTTGTTTAAGCTCCAATTTTCAAGAAAACCGGCTATTTTTCAAATTGAATCAAGCTTAACAAAGAAACTTCATTCTCAAGCAGAGTTGTTTTCGCGAGCAAGCTTTTATTAGTTTTTGAAAGTTCTTTGGCTCCTTTTACAATTTTTCAAAGCTTTCTAATAACTCGCTATAATTGTTGCTTAGCTCGTCAAAATCACTACTGATTTCATCACCAGCTTTATGTCATCATCCGAGGAGAAATATAAGAGGTACCTCCATTGAGTCTGTGGCTACGGTATTTATCACCACGCTGCAAGTTTCCACTTCGAGTCGGACTCGCTCCTGATTCGGCCATCCCAAGTGGCTTTGTCAGCAGTTTTCTTGCTGGGGACCTCTTTGGCTAGACGCGGGCAATCCGCCTTGAAATGTCCGGCTTGCTACATTCAAAGCACGCGATCTCCTTTGATTTTCCTCCCCTTGTCTCGCTGCATTTCCTTTCGCGACATTACATTCTTGAAGCCTTTTATGACCATGATCATTGCTGCTCTTTTTGAACTTGAGAAACCTTTTGAAGTCTCTAGCTAGCATGGCCATATCTTCATCATCTTCATCACTCGCTTCTCAGAATTTTGTACTTTGGCCTCTACAAGAGCCACTTTCTTCTGTCCCTTATTTCGAGCCTGTTCTTGCTACGACTCTCTTCGGCTTTCATGTAATCAATGAGCTCTTGAGGGGAAGAATCTGATATCTTTGGCTTCATTGATCGCGACAAACCTTTGGCCAACTCGGATTGACGGCTTCTATGATTCTTCCATTTACTTCTTTCCAAGGAGAAAGTCTTCCTCAGAGAGAATCCGTTGTTTACAATGGTATCAACCTTTGATGGCTATCTTCATGGACTCTCCCGGATAAATTTCAAGGTTTGATATTCCCTTGTCAAAAGCTCTGGACTGTGGTTTTCACTTGACTAGAACCAGTGAGCGGTTTCTAATAAGTCCATATTTCCTGGGTCACTCTGCATCCTCTCTTAACTCGAGTATATTCTTCCATACAATATCAGACAGGTGGAGAACATGGATGGCCTCGAATTTAACTCCACCTTTGAGTTCCTCATCCCTTAGTACTCCATCCTCTTCTTTATCCACATCCTCCATTGAATTTCTATCAAGGCGTTTCAATTCTTCTTATATGTTGGCCTCTTCCACTTTGTCAAATTCCCATGAGCCCGGCTCGTTAATTTGATATCACTCATTGGAAACGAGCGGACCTCGATGATTATTCTCCATAATTTGTAGTCGATGCTTGCACATGATACTTGAACGCTGCTGCACTAATAATCATAGTTTGATCCGGCCAAGCAACGCGGCCTCGACTCGACCTACCTTCAACACAAAAAAGTTCCCCGAGCTACCAATATTCCTCAAGCATTACCCATGATCTTTTCTACAAGATTTTGGGGTTTTAATTACGTAGGAACACGCAGCCTCCGATACTAATCATAAATTTCAGATTCAACCTTAGAGGGGGGGGTGAATAAGGTTTTACGTTAAATTATTCCCTTTTTTGAGTTTTAATTTAACAATGCGGAATTACAAAATAATAAGAATAAGTTCTAATGTGATAACCCGATAACCTAAGCTCGAGAATGATTAGTCAACAATAAAACAATAAGATGATTAGTAATAATATAATGATGACTTAAAGTAAAGAAGTAGCGAAGAAATAAATACAATACAAGATATTACGAAGCTCGTTCCCCATCGCCGACCGTGGCTTTCCAAATTGATTTTGGGCAAAGATGACTAGCCAAGAATGTCGATTACACACAAGCAACTTCTCTCAAGCCTATTATCAAACACTTAGCCTTACACTAAATGACCCAAGCTACGCTAAGGATTTCAACTCCCTAATCAACTCTAGATCAAACCCAAGAACACACTCTGTGATTTCAAAGCACTACTCAACCTAATAAGAACCCTACGCTCCTATTAATAAGGATTTCACCAAAACAATAAATGTTCGAGAAAGAATGAATTGTCACACAACTAGGAAACTCTCAATAAGGATTACGCAAGAATAAACGCGAGAGTTATACTTTACCTTTTGGTTTTACCAAAGAAATAAATGCTCGTAAATTAGGTTTCAAAATAGTCGCAAAAGTTGTTTAGGTTTTGCAAAGAGGTTTATATACGTTAATAAATTTTGAGTCGAAAAGTTGCTCCGCATCGACCCCATCACTGCGTGGGTCTCACGAATTTCGACGGATCAGGCAACGGCTATAAGCCCGCTCGTGTATCTTATCGGTGTCCAGTAGGTCTCTCGATCATCTTAATCTCTATCGGCATACGGGTCTCGGGCCGGTCTCGATTATCGCGACCTCTAATTCTCCTCAAAAGCGGGTCTCACGGTTCATGTTGTCAATTTCCAAAATAACGATCGCTTCAAGCCAATTCTAAACGAAATGCCGCCACAAATATTCGCATTTGCACTTAACTACGAATCAATCTATACTTAAGATTTGAACTACGACCTTCGCTTTTTCAAACACAATTAAGTTTAAATGGCAAAAGTCTATACCACAAATTTAAAATGACAAAATACTTAAAAAAGAGCTTCCCTTACAAACGCCTATAAAAAAGCAGTTAACACGAGCTCTCAAAGGTTTCATGCTTGTTCGACTCCATCAACGAGCCCGAACTCTCGATCAACAATTTTAGCACTCTGAACTTCTATTTAGGAATAAACCCGAATACGCTCACTCTAAAACGGGATTAGTTCGATTAAACAATTTGTTATCTTCAAAAATAGGTTTCGAATCGAACTTCCATTATTCAACACTTCAATTCTAGTATTTAATTGAACGTTAATTTGCTACGTGACATTTTTTAATGGCTCGATTTTTAATTAATTTGATTAATTCGTCTTCATCAATTTAATTAATTTTTTAATAAATTTTCACAGTCTACACTCTTCATTTTCAAATCATTTTTTGCACAATAATTAAGAAAAAGAAGATACCATTACTTTTTATTTTACGGTGATCATAAATGTGTCTTGCAAGCCATGCTTTATCTAACACCAAAATTTTGAGTTTTTTACACCCCTTTTCATTTCTTCTTTCTTTATGTATGTTTGTTTTATCGAGTGATGAATAATATTGTGCGTTTTGGTTTTTAAAAATTAATATATGATTTATTGTATTAAAATATTATGGATTTTTTGAAATCCAAAAAAATATTTTGTCAAATTTTAATAATTTTCATGTCAAAAGATATATTATTTAATGCATTAAAAAATTAATTATTATAGTAATTATAGGTTTAATAATTATATATATGAAATAAATAAAAGTTAAATCTAAAAATAAAGATAAAATATATAATGAAGTGGGATACGAAGCAGTTTAAAATTTCGACATTATTCACGTGATGAGAATAGCTCAGGTATAAAGACTAAAGAAAAGATCTGAGTTGTTATAAGATGGCCACATTTCACCTACCAACGGAATCTCGAAGCCATTAACCAATAGTAGAAAAGAAAATGTCCCGGTCACAAATAGAAGTATACCCAACCACGTCTGCCTCCCTAAACGTGGTCAATTTGCCCAACCTAGATGCCCATTTTTTCTCATCAACGGTTCAGGGAATAGAAAATATCACTGAATTTAATAATCGAAGAACCAAATAAATTTGTGTGGTCGAAAAAATCCATCTATGCTCCTACACACTTTCTTGAGTTGATTTATATTAGAGCGTGTGGAATCAAGAAGTACATAGAGTTGGAAGAAGATGGCTATACCTGTGAATCCAGTCTACTTCTCTTATGTAACACATACTTTAGCTTTAATTAGTTCAATCTTTGTGTTAGTCTGGTGCATAAGCTTCAGGGGTGGATTAGCCTGGGAACATCCCGACAAAAGTCTCATCTTTAATGTCAGTATTTTCTCATTTCAGCTCTATTTGCTTTTCTGCTCATTTTATTTTTATCATTCCATTTTGTTTTAGTTCTCTATTTGTTTTTTCTGGATCTTTTCATATTATTAGAAACATGATCTATATCTCCAATAGATCTTCTTGCATACAAGATTGACTGTTTTTATAGTGATGGGCTCATGGTATGTAAATTGTAGTTTACTTCTTTCATAATTATATATGTCAAAATCAATTAGTATATTTTTCTTTAAATTGTTGTGTTTAGCGCATCAAAAAAGTCAAGTAAAGGGGGTCATAATGATCCTTTTAATTTGTTTCTTAAATTTTAGTTCCTTTAGGTACTATTCCGTAATAAGCATAAATTTCGTGTGATTTGTGTAGTAGTTGATGACTATGTTTTCAAAAGTTTTAGTTGATGACCATGTATTGGGGAAGTGGCAGCAGTAGTTTCTTCAAAGTATTCATAGTATTTCATTATATATAGAAACTATAATAAGTGTACTTGGTTGTTTCAAAAGGATTAACTGCCTTAATGTACATTAATTAAATTCTTACATTAGACGCTCTCCTTTGTTTTCCCAGATACATCCTGTTTTGATGCTTATTGGTTTCATCATTCTAGGAGGAGAAGGTAATTGAAACATATTGCTTCGAGTGGTATTGAGGATTTAATTCACTCGTGTTCTATCTAGTTAGAATTCTATTAACATTGTTTTCTGTGGAATACAGCAATTATTAGCTATAAAGCACTTCCCTTTGAGAAGCCAGTGAAGAAACTAATCCATCTAGTTTTGCATGCAACTGCACTCATTCTTGGTTGCATTGGGATTTACACTGCATTCAAATATCACAACGAGAGCAATATTGCTAATTTATACAGCCTACACTCTTGGCTTGGTATGGGGGTCATTGTTCTCTATGGTATTCAGGTACAATTGGATAATCTTGTCTGGTTGTATCTTCTAGATTATTAAGTGTTCTGTTTCATTTAATTCATTAATCTTGCAAGAGGGCATTCTTTCCTGCTGATAAGATGTAGGCATATAGCATGATGAAACGTGCCATTCTCAATTGCCTTTTGCTTCAGTAGATCTTGATATTTATATGTTTGACTGCCTCACCCAACAATTCTATCTGAGGAGGGCATAAATTTTGTAATTGAGCAATGTTATTTCATGACATCATAGAGCCTAGAGAAGAAACCATTCATTTGTCTGGTACTCTGCTGGTCAATGGAAAAGTTTGTTTCCTGAGTTTCAAGATTCACTAAAGCAATGCTCTTTGGTGTTGGCTAGGTGCAATCTTCTGATATTTTCCACTATGCTTTTGTTACAAGTACACTTTAGGTGTGTAATCATGTAAAGTGTTTAGAAATTTAGAGTTACTATAACATTTGTAAAAAATAAAGATCATATGCTGAATATGAACACTAGAAATGCAGTTTTACTTTAATTTGAGGCTTGATTGTGTTATGGAAATAGCCCCCATCTTGCATTGAAGACATTCTCTGTTCCTCTTTACAACAACTACTTGTGCAAATTTCTTTAATGTTTTTACTACAAACGATTCATTTGGATTGGTATTTGTATTTCTTGGTTGGTTCCTCACTTAAGAGGGGACCATAACAACATTCGTTTCGAACTTCTGGTAAGAAAAAAATCTATCTGACGGACCCAAATATAGATGATAATCACTATTTAATACATATTCTTAATGTTATAGGTTCTCCCATCTATCTTTTAACTAAAAATTCAGTTAATCACCCACTTTATTCGGCAGTGGATCTATGGCCTTGTAGTGTTTTTCTACCCTGGTGGCAGCCATGAAATGAGACGTGATTCGCTTCCATGGCATGTGCTTCTGGGGATGTTTGTGTACGCACTAGCTATTGGCACTGCTGCTTTGGGCTTCCTTGAGAAGCTCACGTTCCTTGAGAATTCAGGTGTTGCCAAGTACGGCTCTGAGGCATTTCTGGTTAACTTCACTGCAATTTTCGCTGTGCTATTTGGGGCCTTCGTATTTTTCACAGCTGTTTCTCAGCCTCCTCCTCATGATGGTTACAGTGCTATATGATGGTCTTGTGTTCATGTACTATTTCTATCTACTCTTTCCATTATTATAGCTACACAATACAATAACTCGCAATTTGATATTGTAATATGATTTGTAATGTTATCCTGGCAAGGTCGTCTACTATGAGTTTTAATTAGCTTGTATTTTTCAGTATGCATATTGAATAATATTTCTGCTAGAATCTCTTAGGCTGTGTTTGGAAACACAACCATATATTTTTTTTTTTGATAGATAGTGCATAACAATTAATCAAAAAGAAAATGTTTGTAGCTTTCAAGGCTATTACATGACATCGAATTGAAATTGCTAATTCAAATATCCTTTAAATTTAAAAAACATCCAATAGTAGTCGGCAACCATACAATTTTGCATTTCTTCAAAACTCCATCATTAAGTATATCACTACAACTGCTGTCTTTCTTGATCTTTTGAAACTTCCTAAACTATACTTTGTTAGGAATTGCATTCATCAGTGATGATATATACAGATGAGCATTTTGGTTTCAAAGGCTTAACAAGTTACAGAAATTGCTTCCCAAAAGACACCAAAGAGAAAGATGAAGGTATGTCAACGTTGCTAGGATCATCTCAATCATTTCTACTAAGATGGTTGCCTTCAATAATTTTCCTCTTTCCTTTGTAAAAAGTTTCCAAAGGCCATTTTGGTGGCTCGTCATTTGAGATACCGAGGTAAAATTTGGTATCTCATTTCATACAGCCACGACAATATCTTTTGGCGATCGGAGTAGAGCCTTTACGAAAGATGAAAGAAGTTGGAGATGATGATCATTTTGAGCAGTTGAATTCCTTTGATTCAAGGCAGCGAGGCAGAGCCGACTAGTGTTTCCAAGCCATTCAAGAGCCAATTTGGTAGCATGCCCGGGAGCACTGATAGCCATTGGGTCAGTCTGATTAAAGACAATCTTGTTTCTAGAAAGCCAAATAAGGTTGTTAAGTTTGAATTCTCAAAGTAACCATATTTTAGGTTACGTTTGGAAACTCACTTATTTGTGTTTTCTGTGTTTTTGTTTTGAAAATTTCGTAACAACATCAAAAAACATGTTTGGACATCATCTTTTTTGTTTACGGTTTCAAAATCGTATACAGAAAATGCATACAAAGTGGAAACAAGAAAAATTTGTTTCTATTATAAAATCCTAATATTTAATAAATTAAACCGACAATTTATAATAAGCATTTAGTGATTACTATCTTTATTACTAGATGAAAGTAGAGAATGGAAGTGAATGATTTCGAATTGCTTTTTTGGTGTACATTTATTTGTAGGAATGATGAGTATTTATACTACAAAATTACCCCTTTAATACTATTCAAATACCCCTATTACTATTTATTTTACAATTGATATTTCAATATCACTATTCACATGTTGAATTTTATAACACTTCTCATTTGAAATATCTTTCACTGTTTACTTGGAAGCATATGTTGCCTCGTTAAAAACCTTATAAAAGAAAAAATTCAGCTTTTATAAAACCCTATGCTTAAAAAGAAAGATAATAAAGATGCCCTCTCAATGAAACATAGGTAATTCTTCGTAACTGGCGACGATTCTCGATACTCTGAACATAAAGTTTCTTGAAAACTGATGTAGGAAGTTGCCTTTCGAGAGATTCTGCTTACATTATCACAATGAATCTTAATATACTCTACGTTTACCTTGCTTTTCTAAGCTCGAGCGAATAAAAGAACTTAGGGGAATGTGTTCGTCTCCGCTACTTTGATATAATCCTTTCTTTCATTCGAGAATACTTCAAGTAAAGATTGCCTTCATACGTAATTGTTGGATTCTTATAAAATGATAAACCGACGCTTTCGATATGTTGGGTGTCATCGATCTTAACCATTCGCACTCTTGCTTGCTTCGTGGAAGAAGCTACATTCAACATGGTTTGGAAAAGTTAAGTTACAAGAGTCTCGGGTTTTGGGATCGCCTATGATATCAAGCAGTTGTCACAAGATGTAAATACATATCCGGTCTATGATTTAGCATACGTGGATCCGACAAATAACCTACATCTGCATAACTGCTGAAAACTCATTAGATTATTGTGATAAAACAAACCAAGATCGTATTTACTCAAGATATCGTAATATATGTTTATTCTTCCAATGTTTCTTGTAGGACATGAATCGAATCTTGCTAGTAAATTCACTACAAAGTTTTATAATGCGCTCGACAATTTACAAGGTACATTAGTGCTTCAATGGCACTGGCTACGGTAATTTTCAATTACCTCAAGATCTTCTTTCATTTTCTTCCTTAAGACTCGAAGATCCTTTTCAACATTAAGCTACATGCTTCCATCATAAGAGTACTTAAAGGTTTGTCTTATCCATGTTAAACATTTTCAATACGTAACTTAGTTTTCAGATAATTTGATCGCGCACTGGTCATATCATTTTTAATGTATTCAATTTGTAAACCTGCATGTAACTTAGTTTTTCCTGCATCTTACATTTCAAATTATTTCTTTAAATAATTCATTACTTTTGATTTCTTTATTAGCTGTAATGACATTTTAAGTCGCCAACATAGACAACAATGACATAAAACCTATGTTGTTTTTCTTATAAAAACACAAAGCAAATGGGTGATTATTCACATAAATTCTCTTTAAGAAAAATATCACCTAATCTATTATACCACGTCAGTCTCGGATTGCTTTTGTCTGCATAATGATCTTTTTGCAATTTAATTGCATACATTTCTCTAGATTTTCATGTCTCGCATCTTATCCTTCCGTATGTTCATGTATATTTAATTAATGTTGATCCATGGCGAAGAATAAGATCCATAAGATGGCATATGTATTATTAGGATAATGACAAACCAATTAAATAACGAAAAAAGTAACGGCATCCATAACAAAGGAGAATAAGTTACCTCATCATCAATTACGGGTCTTGAGAAAACAGGCAACAAGACGCAGCCTCAGATCCTTCAATCTCGTTGTTCTCATTTCGCTTTTTTACAAAATCCACTTGTACCCAAATGTGTTTCACACCTTAGGTATAGTCACACAAGTTCAAATACTCTTTTCGATTCTTAAGAGAATTCTACTAAGTATTCATCAGATCTTTTCAATTTTTCCAATCATGTTCATTTTGACATTCATTCACAGACTGGTTCAGATCATCACTTTCATTCATAATTTCACATGCAATAGAGAATGGTACATCTCATCAATATCCATACGCTGAATTCCACAAATTTCCTGTATTAACATAATTGATAGAAATCTCGAGATCATTCTTATTTTCAGTTTCATTGTCAATGATTTCATTTTCATCATCTTGCGATTCTTCAAGATCACGCTTTTTCATCATGGGCCATTGTTTATTATCTAGTGTCTTTTTCAATGTCATTTTCTAATCAGGCTTACATTTTCAGACTTTTTTCGAGGATTTTACCTGGGACTCCCATAGGTCGGCCACACGCTGTTGCCTTAGATGTAATTGCTACATCATTTTGCTTCGAATATCAATCCGAGCAGGGATATTAACTCGGGTACATGCGACTTTGCTCACTCTTTTCATATCGCAACGAAGTCCGCAATTGATTTCCAAGTATGTAACGACCCGCCCCCAAGTCGGCCGGGCGAAGGTTAATCATCCAAATCTCGACACCGTAGTCACCAATCGATGGATGACCCAAATTTAAAAGTCTCACCGGGTTCATAAATAATTCAAATAAAACAATATACATCCAAAAGAAAAGTTTTGAAGAAAAATAATCCATCGTGGTATTTCCTAACCACATAAAACCACCAAAGATACAACAATCGACCAAAGCAAAATGTTAATATACAACTCACCAAATCGATGTAACGACAAATGTAGAATCCGAACTACAATAAAAAAAACGAGACCGCGAGGATCACCTGCCGCTCACTTAGGCTCTAAGACACGATCACTGAATAGGATCCGAATACGCCTAGCACCATCCGTCTCAACCCGCACAAATAAAAAATGCCGCCTATACGAATAGGGGCGTGTCGCGGCCTGTCAATACTTAACTCAAGACCGGAAATTAACTCACACCCACGCCTAGTGTAATATAAGAATGGTTAAGTTCTGCATAAATAAGTAATGGCTACCACTATACATGCCGAAGGCCATAATAAAAGAGAATATCGTTGCTGAGTTCATCATGCTTGCATCATAAAGTCATATCTATACCACACATTATGGTCATTAATTCATAATCTCAATCAAACTAACATGCACATTCTAATAAAAGACATCTAATAATGAAAATCATGTTTTTCAAGAAAACAGTGACAACAATACCCAAATAAGTCCACAAATATACTTTATCAACCAACCATGTAAAACATCACGACTAACAACTAGACCATCCCACTCCACAATTTTACTAACAACGCTGGTACTACTCAGCCACAACTAAACAACTCAATCAACTCATCATGAATCCGGATTTCTACAACTAATGAGCATATAATCAACCTCAACCTCTAGGGAGAAACTTATGCCCGTCGACATAAGCTAAACAACACACTCGTAATAAGGCACGAAAATACAACACACTCATACCGAAGAATAAGGCAATACCGATAACAACACACTCAGAATCTAGATACGAGGTAAATACAACACACTCATACTCAAGTACAAGGCAATATCGATTAACAACACACTCGTAACGAGGTAATGAGGAAAATAGAACACAAATATCGAAGACAAGGCAATACTCAGCAACAACACACTCTCTCGTAATGAGGTACGAGACAAAATACAACACACTCATACCAAGTTCAAAGCAATACAGGCAAGACAACTCATCATACATCAACCACCCTAAACAACTCGCTCCATGCCACTCCAAACCAACAAAGATTCACAACCCAACTACTCAACCAATAACGCATACTCAAATAATCAACACACAATACATAGATAACATGCTCACAATTATTACCAAATTCAACACATTCACGAAGAAGTAAACTAATCTACACCCGTGAGATAAATACTCACCTTGGCTAGCAATAAATAGCGCCTCGCCTAATTAGTCCAAGTGCCTTTCCCACGCTCCACGCCTAACCAAAACACCCGAGAAGTACAATTACTACTTACTACCATTTAACTCCATATAGTTAACTATCCAACTTTACAACAATTTAGTTACCAAATATTAACTTAAGGTGGAAAGATTACTACGCGAGCATAAACGACTAATAAAACGACAACATTTCAACCACCACACCTTCCCCACCATAATCGGCCCTCACCCCATACCCACACTAACACTTTAAACAACTCTAATTAACCCAAAAATCAATTTTCCCAAACTAATTTATCCATTTATTAACAACCTTTCAATCCAAAACCCAATTACTACTCACTTTAACACAACTCAAATCAATACAATCTCTTCCAACCACATACACACAAATCTCAAAAACTTCTATACTCCAAAACAACTATTTTAAACAAAGATATACTTTACAACTTAGCGTGGTTTGAAAAGTCAACTAACACATTCAACACATTTCAACCCCAAAAATCGATTATTATCACTTCTAACCACATAATCCAAGCTTAGATGATACCTATATACCATTTTAAAGTCCCAACTCAAAGTCAACTCAAGTCAACAAAAGTCAAACTACAAAATAGACAACTATTGCTCAAAATGCTTAGATTTGAAGATTAAAGACATACCTTAGATAATCGCTAGACGAGAACTTATTTATGGAACTAATTTGAAGACTCACAAAGAAAAAAAGCCTGCGCGGAGATAGGGGCGCCACCATGTACAGTGCGGTCAGGAGATTTTGATTTATTTATGAATAAATGACGCTGGGGTCAAAGTAGGATATTTTTGTGAAATTGCCAAGTAAGCTCGCTTGATTTCATGCGCTTTATTTCTCTTCTGCTATCAACATGAATCAACATGACTTATTTCTACCTCGAATAATATTAAAATACTTATACGGAACGGGTTATTTCCCCATCAGAAGTGCACAATTTTCTTTAATTTTCTTCCCATGATTTATTATACGGGTCCGTATACAATAAAGATGCTACATACTATGTTATCTCTTTTCCAACTGCTATTTTCCCACCTGGAAAATTTGTCTCACAAAATAACAATCGAAATCTTGTCTAAGCGAAACATCATACATGTTAAAGGCTCAAGATATCTAATAATAGACGGAGATTCATACCCTACATATATTCCCAACCTTATTTCAGGTCCCATTTTGTTCTTTCAGGTGGAGTTATTTGGGACATATACCGCGACAAATCAAAATCTTGGCATGGAAACACTTGGTTCTTTACTAATCGCAGTTTCGATAAGTGGGTATGTTATGATTAGCACTTAGCCTTAGATGAATTAATGATGCAAAGATAAAATTTCATGACCCCAAACAAATGAATGGTAACTTTTTTTTTTATATAATAAAAGACTTTATTAAAATAAAATTCACAGATACAAGTCCTTCGGTCGTAAATTTTCAGCCCCTAAACGAGTTAGATGTAACTCGTATCAAATTTAAAATAACATAGAAATCAAAAGATAGGAAGCTCAAGCCCACAATCTCAAGTCCAAGCTGGCCAACCATGCCTGCTAAAAATCCATCAAGCCTGGCCAAGTCCAATACACAAAATCCAATCCAATCATGCGAGTCCTAAATTGTGTCGTGCTCACGAACCAAAGCCACAAACCATGATTCATGAACCAACAAGCCAAATCAACGGCTAAAGGGACTGTGAAGGGTCTCTGACCGGCGGTGCCAACCCAAAGCTAAAAAGACACAACTGCCACCTCCAACCATCCATCTTCCCAAACGGCTCCCACTCCACCGTGAGTAACCTCGCCAAGATTCCGTCAACAATGGAACACACCACCACCAAATTCTGCCGAACAACCACCCCCAACAAGGACAATCATCAAGCAAAACATGGCAAAATCATCAAAGACATGATCGAACTTGAAGAAACATGAAGAATCAAACAAGCCCAACCATCTTCAAACTCAAACAAAGAAACTCGTGACCAAAAAGTGAGTAGGAAGAAGACAAACCAGAAGTTGTGAGTAAGCAACTGTAGTCAAAGAACACAAACCAACCTTCAAATCACGGGGGGGGCAGTGAGGTGTATCCGTCGAGCAAACCTGCAGCAAACCACAAAAACTCCAAACTTACCTAACCTTCAACCACCAACGACCAATAGCAAACCAACTTCCAAAAAAAATCAATCTCCGGCCAAAAAGATGAAGAGGAGAGGTAGAAACCAAAAAGACCACGGTAAAGCCCAAAAGTGGCTCCAACACGCGACAAATCCAATTTAACAACCAGTCAAAGGTGCATTGAATGCAGTTTCAAGCAAAGCTAACCAGCAACCTTAATAGTCAAAAGAACACCAATCATCTACATCATCAACCCAATCGATTGGGGTCCAAAAATGCACCCAATCTCCAATTTAAATAAATAAACTATAGAAAAGACGGAAGAATCAAGAAGAGATTTAATTTAACTAATCGTTAGAGAATCCAATTCAAGAAGTTTGTTTAGGAAGAAAGAGAGCTCAAGCGCTATGAGCAGTTACTTGGTAGAATCTCCTCTAACCCCCAAAATTTACCCCAAAGCAGTTAAAGCACCAAGCCTATAATTATTATCATCAGTCTAGCAAATATATTTGAAGATGAACAATATCTTCGCTTAAACCATTTTGTGTACGCATTACGAGGAACACGATGTTCAACAATAATTCCAATTGACATGCAATAATTATTAAATGATTCAGATGTAAATTCACCAAGATCACAAGTAAAACTTTCTTTATAGTATAATCAGGGAATTGAGCTCTCAATTTAATTATTTGTGCAAGAAATTTTGCAAATCCCATATATCCTCGACTTCGACAATAAACAAACATATACCATCTACTAGATCCATCAATTAATACCATAAAATACCGAATGGTCCCGATGGATTTGACAGTCTATATCACTCAATCTTCTTTCAAGAAATCTAATCAATCTGCTCAAGCGAATGGCTTATTGTTAGCTTCATCAGGAACAATGCTTCACAAATGGTCTATCATCTTGTGTAAGCTTTAAGTTTTTCAATGGATGACCATGTATATCAATTATTTTACTCATCATTGTTAAAACTGTTTTACCTAAAGGTCATGCCATAGATATTAATGGTCACACATCTTCATTGTAGTTTCAAAGATCGTGATCCTTGACTATATATGCCATTAAAACTCAATAAGTTTCTCTTGAGTTGAGAATATAAAGCATCACAGTATAAATTTTGTCCTATTTGGTATGAACATGACATTACCTTTGCTCTTTTTTTCACTAAGTCACAGGACTCGGTTGTGTTTATTACTCCTTTTGTGGGATTTATGCTAGTAAAATATTTCTTGCTCTTAAGGATCGTGTGGGTAGTTCCACTGCCTGGAATGCAAATGCCTCTGATATATTCCATGTCTAACCTTCTTAAAATGAAGAAAAATAAGATTAAAGAGAGAGTAAATCAACACAACGTACTTAACATTACTAGTTGATATAGATAAGACAAACATACCATAAAATCGCATAAACACACACATCATACTTATTGTAAATATAAAAGTAGTACAAACACCAATATCAACACAAATCTTAAGTAGTTTCTTAATCCATATTCATTTCATTTGGTCCCATAACGAAATCAGCTGCCTCAAGGTAGGTGGTATCATCCTTAGGATCAATTTCATTGAAATTCACTTTTTTTCCTTTTCCTCTATAGATGCCTTAAACCTTTTACAAAGATACTCTGGTCTCCTACATGTTTTAGACCAATGGCCTTTCTTTCCGCATTTGTAGCAGAAATCATCACGGTTTCTTGAGGGACCTTCTTGGATATATCTACCGCTCAATAATTTATTACTTTGGTCATTTTTGGGAGGCTTCAAATTACTCATATAACCTCGGGCCCACGACTCCCGACCATGGTTTCTGCCTCGACCATGTCCATTAGATCGATTATGACCACCACACCCCTCCCAAAACTTATTTCATAACCACCTGCTACACCCTTTATTAAATGTCGCGGGTATTTATTTCAGATACGCTCGCCGTCCCCTCAAGGGACGAACCGGTGGTTTTTATGATAATATCATTATTTTGCTCGCTACTAGAAGAGCTTCAACCAAATCGCAGAGTACTCAATAAACTCTCAAATTCTGCCATCATTGTCAGAATAACACTTCCGCATGTACAAAGTCAAAAATACGCTTTTCCAAATTTTCTTCTTCGGGTTATATGAGTGCCACAAAAATTTAATTATGCTTATAATTTGGTGCATGGATGACTTATAGGACACAACATTTTATAATCTTGAAACCATAATTTGTTCTAATCGATCCATCAACGAGGGCACTAAGACTCTCTTCCTCCGATGTCCAAATCTGCCTTAATTCAGATTATTCGGGGATCTTTACATTCAGTACTCCCTGCTTGTAAATCCATCATCAATGTGGTGCTTGATTATCCTATTTACTCTCTGACCTTTTCATTGACAACTCTTCCGGCTGTCAGCTATCGAGGTCCCCGTATTATCACCCTCAAGGATTTTGTCGAGTCCCTCACGCAGCATTTCTATTGCTCGTTGCTCCAAAGTTATGTAGTTGTCCCCAGTTATATTTAGAATTTTGAAATGATGCTTAACGTTGGACGTGATTATATCTAAAACACAAACAAACATGATCAACACTCAATATATAAGCTATGACAAAAAAATATCATTTTATTCAATATTACACTCACCTATTCAATACACAAATTGAAATCTTATTCAATTACAAATGTCATGTTTACTCTTCATGGAAATCTGTATCGAAATAAAAATAAACAATCCAAGCTAATATTAGAAATGGTAAATGTCATACCATAAATGCTACATTTCCCTTACTTATCTCTTTCTACATTTATAAACCAAAGAACAAAAAAGAGACAGAAAGCAATTATAGTGATAGCTTCAGAAAACATCCCGCCATCTTGAAATATTTATAAAATTCTTTCGGTATGACAAGTGAAACGGGAAGCAGAATGGCACAGAGTAGAGTGAAATTTTGAGAAGTGTCCGTTATTGTTACCGTTTCAGGATAATAAAATAATATTGATTTTATTGTTCATTACTTCATTACCATCAGAAAAAGGAAGGAAAAATATTTTGAAGTGTGTTAAATATGATGTAGCTGTTAGAATGCACATAATGCATGATCATACGATAAATGAATACAATACATATGATTATAAACAAATAATTCATAGCAATAACAAATAAAATAAGATAACACAATAAATGGTATAATAATATAAGCGTAGTAAGTTTTCCACAATGTAAGATATAAAAGTTAAACTCTATATGAGTATTGAAATTTATCAATAATATAGGCAATATAAAAATGAAGATTTTAATTTTATTTATGTCTAAGTGATGCTTGGAATGCAATGGGGATGAATTTTATTTATGTCCAAGATAGCGAATGATGATGAATTTTATTTATATCCATATCTGTGAATTTTTAATTATGTCCATGATGTTATATGTAACGCGATTTTTAAACCTCCAATAAAGTATAATCTGTTAGTATCACTACCGAAATTACGCTTTCGCGGATAGATGGAGATTTGAACCCCGAGATAATTAGTAAGTAACAAACACGATATGGAGATTTAACTATCCACAAGAAATAATAATATCCACACTCCTTATTATATAAGACTCACAAGCTCGCTACTGACCATGGGCTAAGGGTGAAATAGTAATAATAATAGCCACTCTAGTTATATAGCTCACTCGACGGATTTCCGCTTTCTATAAAGGAATAATAATATCGCCTAATTATGTACTGATATATCATAGCTTATCTACAATAGGAACATATAACAAAAATGAATATCAAAGTGATAAGGATAGATATACTTAGTAGCGAAGATTCGATAGACGACTCGCTGATAACGGTTATAAAACCTGGATATTTAATACCAACCGACACGATACATTACTATTATAAGATTATTCTATTACTAGATGAAAGTAGAAAAGGAAGTGAATAGTTTCAAATTGCTTTTTTGGTGTACATTTATTTATCAGAATGGGGGTATTTTTACTACAAAATTACCCCTTTAATACTATTCAAATATCTCTATTACTATTTATCTTACAATTAATATTTTAGCATCACTATTTACATATTGAATTTTATAACAGTTTCTACATATTTCAACGATTGTGAAACACGGAGTACACTTATGCAGTACCAACTTCGATTCTTACTAAAGACTAGCTGACATTTCTTTTCTCTAAAAAAATTTCTTCTCCTCCTTTGTTTCTTCTTGTGTTTGCAGTCTTTCCCTTCTTGTGTTTTTTGTTTCTTCTCCATCTTATCTATATTTCAACTTTGTGTCTTTCTGACAAAACCTCTGAACCCCCAACAAACTTCCTCCTGTGACACCATTATTTTGAGAATCAGGTAGCTCACCCATAAAAGAAACTCTTCCTAAATATTCAATTCAGTTCAATTTCACTCTTTCAATATAGAAAGCTCCAATCTTTAACTTCTAAATCAGATGGGTACTTATAAACTTTCTCAATCATGCAAGGAAGAAGAAGATTTCGAGAAAATGGCCTGCCTTTGAAGTTTGAAGAGATTCCTCAATATTTCACTATTCAAAGACTCATCCTTTATATCCAATTCAGTTCAGTTTCACTCTTCCAATACAAAACGCTTCAATCTTTACCTTCTAAATCAGATGAGTACTTATAAATTTACTCGATTATTCAAGAAAGAAGAAGAATGAGAGGGAATGGTGAGATTCTTGAAGCTTTTATTTAAATGGATTGTTTAATTTAAGAACAAATTTGGAAGATTGTTGAAGTAAGTTTCTAAGGATGAATTTGGGAGAGATTGGAAAAGATTGAAATATTTAACAAATATGTTTGGAGCAATAGATTTGGCAAAATATTGATGTTGCATTAAGATGGAAGTGTTTGTGTTTGCTGGACAATTAGCTTGTACAGGAAAAAACATTACTCCACCAAACATATTTTATTTTTACTGTAAATATATTAAGCTAAGGCCAGACGGTATCATTATTTTTCGTTAATTTGGCTTTTTGGTAAATCAAATTTATTTCTAACAGTTTGTAAATATTTTTCTTTTGCTTAGTTCAATTTTGAAGTTCTAATTTTGGTTAGTATGATTATAATAGATTTCATATATATATATATATATATATATATATATATATATATATATATATATATATATATATATATATATATATATATATATATATATGTTATATATATATATATATATATATATATATATATATATATATATATATATATATATATATATATAGTAGCAATATGATCCACGATATTTTGAGTATAATTAATAATGTTATATTGTGGGAAAAAGTATTAACATTTTTAATTATAATAAGGACAAATATTTGGAATTCAATTTTTTACAAAATAAACAATTAAAATACGTGGTGTAAATGTATTCATGTTTTTATTGATCTTGTTATTATTTTTAATAACCATAATCCTCAAGTATGACATCTTTTTATCATCGTTTCAATATTTTATGTTTGTGTTATATTTCATCTTATTGTTGAATATTCCTTTTGTGCATTTAAGTCCTTTATATTTTAGTTTGGTTTCATACTTCATATTCAACGACTTCCACCATTCTTGAAAATCATTATCAGTTTTCTACATATTGGCATTCTTTGAAATAAATTGTATAATTCTATAAACAAGATTACTCAAGTTGTTGGTGATACATTTATCTAATTTTGTTCTTACAAATTTGATGACGTGGTTATTGGGTTGTAAAAATGACACACTTTCAGGTTCGATAGTTCGCATACCTTACTTATCGATTGTAATATATATTATATCACTTGATTTTTAATATATATCGCTGACCTTATATCAAATATTATGAATATAAGTGCTTTGGCTAACCTATAGCTTAAGACAATATATGGATATTAATTAACTCAATTATTTATTTGTTTGTGTACGGATAAAAATAAATAAAGTTATATAGTCATAATATGAAATTTTATATGACGAGCTTATGTTTGTAAAAATCAAGAAAATACCGATTAAGAGTTTTAACCAATTATAACTAATATGAAACACACCATTTTGTTATCATATGTAGAGTCATATAATATACTTTTCAAAATAATAATTTATGTAGTTCGTTAGCATATTTTTTGGATATTGCTTTTCTTATTCCATTAGAAATAAAGTATGTTTATTAAGGAAAAATATTCATACACAAATATTTAAATTTACTACTTTAACTTCTCTTAGAAATAAAAAATAAGTATATAAATTTTTATAGGATTAAAGAGATTTTTGAAGTTCATTTTATATGTTATAATTGTAAATGTCTATATATATTTATTAAAATTTTGTTTGAATGTCGAGAAAAATAATTTGTATATTTGTCGACATTTAGAAACAATCGCATTATCACTCTAACCATTCTGTACTACATTCAAAAAGTTCCTTTATCGTGATTATATAGTTAATTTTATCAATTTCTTTATATTTTTGAAGTAATTTTCTAATTCAATTTATTTCATTTTTGTTTTGAATGTAACGTGACAAATATATTCAAATTAATTATTTTCAGAAAAACCATTATTCAAGACACCAATAATATCATTAGTTGCATTATGTAGTTGAAATAACCATATGTCTATATATGAATGGATTATGGATTAAGAAACACACATAATCTAATTTTTTTTAAAGTTAAACTCCGCCAAAATTTTGTTAAATAAACAAAAATAATTGTCAATACATCTCTCGGCTAAACCTAAGAAACAAAATAAAACCTTAGATCGTGATCTAAAAAAGGCGGGGCCTCAACCAAAAACATAAGCCAAAAAGAAAAGGCAATGTAAAATGTAAAATAAGTAGTCCAAAAGTTAAGACAAAGATACAAAAATAAAATAACACCCACAAGCGGGTGACCTTCAAGTCTTCTCGACCGCAATCAAAATAATTTCAAACAACATATTCAGTCAATCTCAACGTAGGAACACCCTACTCGAGAGTGCATAAAGAGCGAAGCCTGCCATCCACCTCATCTGACGCCAGGAGAAGGATCGGTGTTCTGCAAGCGCAACTTTAGCCACCCAATCAGCTGCCTGGTTTTGTTCACGCCAAACATGGATCAACTCGACCGCTAACTCAAGAAAGAAATAATCTGGACCACCATATTATGTCTAAGCCAAATGAAGCTTCTTACATTAAAAAGATTTGGGAAAAGAGTAAGGAATCAGTTTCCACCCGGAGATCCGTGAAGCCACGGATGACACACCACTCTAAAATATGATAGGCAGCGAGAAGCTCAAAGATCCAAAGTGTAGGAAGCCGGCAAACAAAAGCTACAACTATACAATAATACACTTCGAAATACCCCGAATAATAATAACAATTTCTGTGCCCCCCAAGCATCCTTAAAGGCACCATCAATATTCAGTTTAAAGTGACCCCTCGGAGGTTTAATCCACAACAATTTCATCGGTTTTCGGGCGCTGCTCGAGAGGACGACATCAACAAGCGCGCCACCCCGGTGTCCCCTTCCAGCCAAGCCAGACTGTGAGCATAATCGAACGGACAATGATAGAAAGGCAATGATTAATACGCTGGACAATCCCATGAAAGCAATACCTCCGCTCTCCATGTTTAGCCTTATTAAGGGCCACCCATAACGACCAAAGAATTAACACAAAATGAGCCACTTAATATGACCCTTTTCTGCATACGCAAGAAGGGCTCCAAGCTCTCAAAAACAAGATTGAGTCGAGTGGGAAGATCCGCTCAGAAAACCAAATATCCCAAAGATAATGATCCTGCACTGAATAGCAATCGGATTGTTGAGGAAGACGTGATTGAGGCTTTCAATACTACGACAACACTGACATTTAGAGGCTGAATTGGATTCCCTTTTTATGAGAAGAATCAATGGTGAAGCCAACCTTCAAGATTCTCCAGACCAAGAAAGACATCTTTTTAGGAATAAAAGAGGCCCAGATAGCAGAGTAGATAGGGGACGACTCCGTAGGGGTCCGGATCTCATCATAAGCATTCTTGAAACCTAACTCGCTATCATTGAGAGAGTCATGTGAGGAATATCATCAAGATCAAACAACTGGGAGCCGGTGGATCTCACCCTCCGATCCCGAGAGGCCAACCACCTGATCTAAATTCCAAGCCCCATCAACCCAGAAATCTTTAACACGATCCTTGCTCGAACTCATCAAGTTGATCGGACCCGAAGGAAGCCGTGATAAATGCTCTTCACCGCCCCTAATATCCATCACTCAAATCCGCTTCCAAATGGTGGATTTAACCCCGCGCGGGAGAGGGTGTCTGCTGCTCAGCGTATTTATCAAGCATATACTTACTCTAAAAACTGCTCCCGTACCAAGAACCCCGAACTAAGTCTTAAACATGCAAGCATCCAAGATGTCCTCCAGAGAGCGAAAATTCAGCCCCCTTCTTCAAATTGTGATCTAATATCCTAATTCAACGACACCAAGTGACATCCCCCCAAAGGAATTTATTCAACATAATTTCTACTTTATCCTGAACCGTAGAAGGCATCTTCATAGCTTGTAAAAAATAGAGGGGGAAGGTAGACATAACCGACTGAATGAGAGTAATTTTCCCACCAAAGGAAAGATCATTATGTTCCCGGCAGAAGTAAACTGTGACGGTGAACTTTTCATCTGTGAGAGAGTCAAACAAGAAACACTGCTTTTTATCCTTGAAGATCGGAATGCCCAGATAGATAAAAGGTAAGGACTCCTTTTTAAACCCCGTCGCCCTCAACACCACATTGACACGGGTCACCGAAAGCTTATCAGAGACAATGCACGAACTCTTCTGTCGATTAATCACCTGCCCCGACACGGATTGATAATGGTCTAAGAACCCCATGATCTTATCGAGAGAAGTCTTTAACCCCATTACGTAACAACGCTACTATCCGCAAGGCCAAACACGAAATCGAAGATCGGGTGTACGAGAGTTATAATCACCTCTCAAGATTAGCATCCTCAAGTAAAGAAAGAAAAGACCCCTGGTAAGATATTCCCCGGCAATAATAAATAAAGAAGGAGAGCGGATCACCCCGACGAACCCCCTCACGGACTTGAAATACCCCACAACTCGCCATTCAAAGATAATCGAGAACCACGACACACACACCCACATGATCCTATCAATCCAAGCATCCGCAAAACCCTAACTATTTAAGAATTAAAACGAACAAAGTCCCAAGATAACATATCAAAGGCTCTCATTGCATCTAGCTCAAGCACATTACCCCAATCTTACCTTTGTCAATATGATGAACCAACTCCTGGGCCAAAAGAATATTATCCTGAATGAGCCCGCCTCGACGAATCTAGTCCGAAATTCAAATAAATCTGGGGAGTAAGAGGGAGAGTCCGGAGTCTGTGGATTTAGTTATAATTTTGTCATGAAGTTACATAAACCGATAGATTTGAAGTTACTCCGTGTTTTGGCCCTTTCTTACATTTAGGAATCAAGTTATAACAAGTAGTGTGAACCCCGAGGTAACTCCAAGACCGGAGAAGAGAATAGCAAACGGCCTTAAAAACGTCCTCCGAGATCAAAGCCCAAAAAGTATGAAAGAAGACCCCGTTAAAACCATCAGACCCGCAAAGACTATCTGTCCATCGAGAAAATCCACTTTTAGTTTCGCCATCAGAAAGAAAGCAAAAGCATTATCCTCCGTCGTGATAGGTGACGGAATACAATGATTTAGATCCCCCTCAACCGAGTAGTAATATTATTTTGGAACGGACCGAAATGATTACCAACCGAATCCGGGGCCTAAGCGCCGTCGACAAGGACTCCAATCCCCATCAATATAGTGCCACCGATAGATCAAGCTATTTACTTCCATGTTGCTTAACCCAGAGTGGTAGAAAGTTAGTGACCTCGTCTCTCCCTCTTTAACCCAAATAATACCACTTTTTGTAGCCGCAAGCCTCCAGCTAAATAATCTGTGTGACGCCTCTAGCTTTAGACAAATTCACCCTATCAGACGCCAAGCCAGAAGCTTCAAAAATACCCTCACAAATCATCACCCTCTCTTCCGCACTTTCAACCATAGTGAAAACATTACCAAACACCTCCCGATTCCAATTTCGAAGGCAATGTTCGGTAGGATTTAAGTTTGGTCAGAAGAACAAAACGGGTCCCCATCACCGAACCGACTCAAGATTTCAACAACAGCAAGTAACGTATCATTATGCAACCACATATTTTGGAAACGAAAGAACCCCGAGGAGCACCTTCACTCATCCGAAGTCAACAAGAAGCAGGTACGATCCGAACTGGCCAGCTGTCATTTAATATTCAGAGCAAAGATAATCGATCCATACAAGCCTCGATTATACAATAACCCTGCCTAACCTCTCGAAACAGCATCAGTAGTCCAAGTATATACTTAGACCCAAATAAACCAAAGATTTATAAAGATAACACCCAGCGTACATTGAGTGAATTCCGCTACACACACATCGCCGTGAGCATTACCGCTGCCTTCTTCGTCCCCACTAACAATAGCATTGAAATCCCCCATCACAATCCAAGAAGTGGAATTTTGAGCATAACGCCGAATGTCCGCCCAAAGATTGCGACGCTCAGCCACATTACAAGCCGCATAAACCACAGTAATAAAGGAAGTCTTCAGAGTAAGGTTATGGACAGCTTTCAAATGGACATGTTGTCGATAATTCTGCAAAACGGTCACCTCAAACATAGAGTTCCAAAACCAAATATGCTTCCCGAGCATACTACAAAAACAATGATCAAAGTTGAACTTTTTACGATAACTATCAATATTGTCATGGCTAATCTTAGGCTCTTGAATAGCTAAGAAATCAAACTTATGGGTTCTTTTGAGGTTTTTAATTTCCCGTAGGCCGGATCGTTACTAATCCCCTCAGGTTCCAAAGATAAAATTTAGACCTACATAAGGAATGGAATCAAGAGATTTATCGATAAGTTGAGCGGCCATATCGCCCCCCAAGGGCCTCGATTATCCATGGGCAACATCTTCAGAACAAGTATTATTTTCGAATCTTTTCGGATCTTTTGGAGAAGCAGGGGCACTGTCCACATGAAAGGTCACATTAATCTCCTCAAGATCAATAGCTGCAATCTCGACCTTCGTGTCTCCAGATTGGTCAACTATCTCCCCACATTGAAGAACCTCAGGACCATGCACGTCAACCCCATTATCTTCAAGATTGGTCGGGTCTCTGAACAACAAAGCATCATTATTATTACCATAACATCCCCAAAGTAGAAGTCGGCTTATTATTAGGCTCCGTTGATCTCCCCCTGTCCACCCATAGCTACAAACGATTTTAAGTAGGACCCCTCTTCACCGCTAGCTGATTAAGTTTGCACTATCCATTTTGAATAAAGCCCTCCTCGCGAACCGCAAGCTTTAGGAAACTCTCAAATCATCGTTTTCTCAGAATGGGTGATGAAGCGGAGGTAATACTATTCGCAGTTTAGGGAATCTTCGATGGTCGATTGGCTTGGGGTTGTATACTCTTCTATAATTACGTCGTTTCATATAGGCGGGTTTAGCTCCCATCTCCATCTTACCTTTCTCAGCCTGCATTCTTTCCTTCTCAAAATCACGCTTACAATTCCCAACAGAATGACCCATATGAAAGCATTTACTACAATATTGAGGGATTTCATCATAATGAACCTGCTGCCAAAAACCTTCATTATTATCCGGATAGTCATCATCCTCAAAACTGACCCAAACTTTATCAACCAAAGGCTTAGAGACATCCAGTTCCACACACAGACACAACTCCTAATTTAACACGATTAGTATTAAGAGCATGAATCCTAAGGGGCTTACCAATCGAATTTGCAACCGACAAGAGACCCTCTTCCTCGTATAAAATATAGGAAGCCCCCGAAATGGATCCAAACTGGGTCAAAAAGTTCGACTTCTTCAAGAGTCAAAATCACTGGCCCATTTAAAAAAATATGCATGTGATGCCTTTAATAAACCAAATAAGCCGAACCCACAAACGAGTATAATCCTCAATAAGATCACATTCAATAATCAAGTGTTTAGCATCGTAAAGAGATATTGTACGCACCTTTGAGTTTTAAAGCAATAAAGAACTCTTTGATAATGGCAATGGTAGGGCGTCCATGGGAGAACTTACCGACAAGAAATTATTACTTCATCAAATCAAGATACCGCTGGTTGATCCGCTTTCTGAAAACGTATACTGGCTTCATATTGTGTGTATGTTGGAAATCAATGAGAAATTATTCCATTTATTATGCCCGCTATAATAATCGTGTTTCAATTCATTTACCAAATAGTTAAACGTGATTATCGATCTTAGTGTTCAACTTAAGGATCAGATATTACTAGTGTGTTCTCATGATAATTTATGGGTTATGAGCGATTGCTAGGTCTTACTATTAATCGTTATAATAATAGTAATTGGTCAATTATTATTATTATACAACTTACTATTATCTGGCTTCAGAAGGTCACACACATACAAAGTGACGCTGAAAGTTATGCTTCATGTATAAAATTAAAGAGATCCTATAATTGAGAAAATGTATTTTCACCATGCTCATATCATAGAATATCGATTGAACAAATAGAATCAATTAAATAGTTATTTAATTGGTTCGAGTAATTTTAGTATTTATCGATAACTTGAAATATTATTGATATCGACTCGTATTACTATTTAATTAAGCTTAATTAAAATAGTTCAACTTTATTAGCAACTCATTAGTATCTTAACGAACTAATAAAGCACTGTGTCAAGCTTTTCAATACTTAACGGGTTGCTTATCGGATTTGTTTTAACCTAGCCCTATATAAAGAAGCTGCAGCTTTTTTCTACTTATTAAGGCAATAACACAATTTTTCATAAAAAACTTCCTTTAGTCGATTTCCTCCCAAGAATTTTGGGGTTTTTGGTTTTGTTCAACCCTGTCATTAGCATAAATCGCTCTGATTCAACCTCTACCGCTGGATCAACTGTAGATATCATAACATTGATATTACAAAATGCGAGTCGAGTGGAAGTCAAATTCACGCGTGAATTTGAAGCTTATGGATTTTTGTGAATTTATCAGTACCAATACATATCGTAGTTATGTGTATTTTGAACAACGTAGTAAGCACTTCTTACATCTCCGGATCTATGGATTTGTATTATACTGCTATCCATAGAATTTTCCATCGCTGGCATCACGAAATAAATTAAAGTTGCTTTACATTGTTTATTTTATGCTTGTTTTGTTTTTATCAATTTTATTTGATTAATTCTTTCGCTCATATTTAATTGATAAATATATGATTTAGAATAAATTACCATGTTTTTTGATTATTGATTTACACATGTTTTACAAGTTTATGATTTACGTATTATCATATTTTGTTAACATGGATTTTGTTTCATAAATTAAAAAGGATTGCATTTAATTGGTTTTGTTTTCAAAAATAGTTTTTGTAAACGTACTAAAGTACGTAGAAGATTTCATTAAATTTTATATTGTTGGATTTTTCTAAGTGCCTCAAACAATTTTGAGATTGACTGCTTAATTAATAATAATTAAATATAAAAAAATTTATTTTAATGAACGACCAGTGGGATTTGTTCAAGAAAATTATGAAGTTTAATGTGTTCGAATTTCATAAATTTTGAAATTTTTTAAAACCTCCAAAACGATTTTACAAACGAATTAAATTAAATCTAAAATCGAGTTAAATATGGAAATATTACCATAAATCGGCCGACCAACTTCCGGCGATCCTACGGGCTGGGCCCGGTGCTCCGATCATTTTGCACTAAAATGACGGCCGGATCTATCTAATCTACACACAACCCAATCGGCCCCCCCTCTAAAATTTCCACCTTATCACTTTAACATTTCAAATCAACTTATAAGTCATCTTATTAAACCCTCAAGTCCATAAATAACAACCTATACTCCAAAATCTCAATTACTACTCAACTTACCAATCACACTTTCTCAACCTAACCCCTCAATCGATTATAAATCACAATTCTAACCATACAACAACTACAATAAGTGTCCCAAATTAATCCCCTACACATTTAAAAGTCTTGCAAAAAACTCAACAACAAAAGTCAACTAACCTAGAAAAAGTCAACCTATCACCAAATCCTCAAACAACATCTTAACTCATGAATTAACTACTTATAGTCATACTGGCAATTACCCATAACAAACTTAGAAACACAATTAAATTCAATTTACCAAAAGTCAACTAAAAGTCAACCATGTCAAAATCCAAGAAATATCCCAAAAGATTTGAAGTTTCTTACCTTAATTAAAAAGAAGATGATTTAGGGAAGATATTCAACCAACGACCTTTGAGTTTAAGCAAATAATCGGAAGAATGGTACCCCTCAAGTAGGAGTGTGCTTCCTCGCCGCTAAGGAGATTTTGTGTCAGCAGATGATGTGTTGATATGACGAAGATATTTAAGAAAAGCTGAGTCCCGCTCGGTTTCGCTAATTTCTCCAATTTCCGTGTATTTTTAAATCTCAATTAAACCATTCCTTCAAAATGTAAAATTCCCATGACATAAACTACTACTCATATATTACTAGTCTCGTACATCGATCTTATTCCGAAATTATTTATACTATCTTCTGTCCCACCACCGACCGATTTTTTAAACGTAACGGGCTATTATAATCTACTCATCTAAAAAAAAATTTCGAATTCTAAATTTAACAACCCAACAACCAAGAAAAAAGAACATATATTTAAACACGAAATCAAACAACATAAAATAAAAGCACACAACATCTACCGAAAAGCCGCACCTGTCCTCATCCCATCCTGACGCTCCCAAGTCGCCTCCTCTACACGCCGACTCCACGTAACTTTAACTAAGGCCACTACCTTACCCTCAAAACCTTCTTCCGGCCCACTCTCACTGTCTTTCCCTCAAACGTGAGTTCCTCCTCAAGCCCACCGAAGTGTTTTAGAATGACTGGCCGTGATATACTTCCTCAAACAGGATACATGGAACACATTATGAATCCTATCTAAACTCAGAGGCAACGCTAACCGATAAGCCACGGAGCCAACTCTCCCAAGGATCTCAAACGGTCCAATATAACTGAGACTCAACTTCCCTTTCTCCCCAAAACGATCACACCCTTCCACGGGATACCTCAGAACACACGGTCGCCGACTCAAACACAAGTCTACTCGCGATGATCGGCATATTTTTTCTAATCCTGAAATACCCTCGTGATGCCGAATCAACCTCGATCCGGCTTCCACCGACTCGACCAACTCGAACCTGTGAACCTTCCTCTCTCCTACCTCATTCCAACAACCGGAGTGCGATACCCCTATACAATGCCTCAAAAGGTTATCCACCAGTACGGAAGTCATGTTGTGTTTTAACTCTCATTCGGGGCAACTCATGTCCCAATTTTGAGAAATTAACACAAAGACGAGCATATCCTCCAACGCCCCAGATCGCCCTCTCGATTGCCCATCCGTCTGGGGATGAAAAGATGTACTAACTCTACTCTAGTCTTGCTCGGAAAGCCCTCCGTAACTCTTTAAGGAATCTCGTCGGAAATCATCACACGAACCCCGCGCAACTCAATAACTGATCCACATAGATCCTCGTTAGTTTCTCAGTCCATCTCTGTAGATCTAATAGGTAGTAGTAAAATGAACCGACTTCGAGAAGCCTATCCACAATCACCAATATTCCATCATGTTGCCTCAACGCATTAGGAAGCCCAACACGAAGTTCATGTAATATTCTCCCATGTCCACTAAACAGTGAAGAGTCTCAAGAATAAACCCTGCACGCCTATGCTCGGCCTTCACCGACCTAACCAAACACTTTGCCATACTTAACTCGCAATCTCTCTCTTCATTCCCGGCCACCAATAAGTCAATCCTCAAATCCCTACATTTGCTACCCGCGCATTTTATGTGAGCACATGAAGCCCACCAAGAATCTCCTCCTCGCCTCATCCAATACGTACACACACCTACTATCCATCCTCAAGGCTCCATTCTCGCCAACCGTGAAACTGACCGACCCCATTTCTCACGCCCCTACCGATAACCCGCAGCCTCTCATCTCGCCAGAACTCTAAGCGATTCGATCCACCAAAGACCGGTCGAACTCCTCATGGTGAAAATCTCTCCATCGCCACTCGACATCAAAATCGACTCTCACTGCTTCTATCTCTATCTCTCAGATCTTTGATTTCCATTTCGCCAAATAAGATCGCCTATTACATTTGCCTTCCCCTAAAGCGGTACTCAATAGTCAAGCTCATAATCACCGACGGACCCCATCCACCTCCTCTCCTCAAATTTAAATCTCTCTCAGGTTGGAAGATATTTCAAACTCTTTATAAATCGCAAAATCTAGCATTTAACCCCATACGTATAGTGTGTCAATTTCAACGAAAGACTATCGCCAAGCAATGAAGATCATTGGTCGGATAGCTTCTTTCTGATATTTCAATTGCTCCGGGAAGATAGTAATCACCTTTCCCATTCTCAGACGTGAACAATACCCCAATCCCTCGAAGGGCATCACTTATAAATCACATAGCTCTTTGTAACTGCACGGCCATAACACCGGAGTAAGTAGTCAACTTTTCCTTTAACATCTTCGGGGTTAGCCCTCATGCAATCATCGTCCCAAATAAAGAACCCTTCTCGTCAACCTGGGTTAAATCAAGGCCGCGATCAAAGAGAAGTCCTTGATGAATCTCCCAGAGTAACTAGCTAACCCTGCGAAACTCCTCACCCGCCACACCTCTGGACGCCCCAATTGTTCATCACGGCTCACCTTCGGATCAACACAAATACCTCGCTAAATACATTCCTAGGAATTGCACCTTCGCCAACCGTAACTCATATTTGGAAACTTGATTATATTAATGTGTTGTCTCAAAGTCCTCAAATACCCATCTCGCAATGCCTCTCATGCTTTCTTCCTCTCGACACGTATCATCAAATTAGAATACCACCACAAACTCATCCAGATACTCCCGAAATACCCAGTTCATCAAATCCATAAAGGCCGCCGGTGCATTCGTCAGTCCAAATGGCATCACCATAAACTCATAATGCCCATAACGAGATCGGAAAGCTGATTTCGGAATATCATCCCCTTTGATCCTCAACTGGTGATAATCAAACCGCAAATCAATCTTCGAGAACACCTTGGCATCCTTCAGCTGATCAAACAAATCGTCAATTCCGAAAGATGTATCGGCTCCCTTGATGGCCACTTTATTCAACCGCTTATAGTCACGCACGCTCATCGAACCATCCTTCTTTTTCACAAACAGAACTGTGCACTCTACCTTATGCCACTCGGGTCCGATTTAATCCTTTCTCCAACAACTCTTTAATCGAGTCCTCAATTTGCTACTCGCTCTTGTTTTCATCCGCAATGCAGCGACAGAAATTGGTGTCGTATCAGAATAACCAAGATAGCAATTCGATCTCCCTCTCTGGCGGCAATCCCGGTAAGTCCTCAGAGCATCCTCAACTCTCTAACAACCCGCATTACACTCTCTAACCGCCATCTTCTATTCAACCAATCATATACCCCTATGAACCTAACACACCCTTTCAGATCAACCTCCTAGCCCTGGGCGATGATATTAAAAACCTCGGCTGCTTAACTCATCCCTAGAATCGGATATCCGGTCCCCCCTAACCCACGAAAGTAATCTCCTTCCGATGGCACCAATACGTATGATGTTTCCCCAACCAATCCATCCTCAAGATAAAATCGAAATCGAAGTCGCAATGGAAGTAAATCACAACAAATAAACCCGACCACACACACTAAAGGACAATCCCTATGTATACAAGTTCAACCACAACCGACCCCTACTCGTGACATAACTTCAAGGGATAGGCAAGTATAATAATTTACATAAAGATAAGGCATAAATAAAACTCAAAAACAAAAGAACGCCAGAGAGCCTTAATCAAACAACACTCAAATTTCACATCATACAGTAGCACACCACACCGCCCGGGGTATCCTCAGGCCTCCCGATTTAGTAACGGCATGAATCTAGCCTCGACCGGCCCGCCCGACCGCTACCCACCTACAATCCTCCGAGATCCTCCACCAGACATCCCCGGCCCGCACGGCCTCCCGACCGACCACCACTACCACCTCGGGAGCACCGCCTCTCAGCCGAATCGCGCCAAGACAAAGACTCTCTCTCTCGAAATGGGCAATCCGCCAGATGTCCCGGCTGCATCGATAACATACGATCACCCTCTCTCTGCAATCCTGGGCCGCTCGTGTCTAACTGCCACAACCTGCAATGTACCGATACCTCTCCGAACCCCGCAAGATTACCTGAACTCCGCCAGAAATCATGCATGAGCCTGTGGAATAACTCGGGCGAAATGTCGGAGTATCAAGTAAAGCCTCGCCTGTGACGATCACGGGTCCATCCTCCCTCAACTCTCTGTGAGCTGGGTGAGCTCTACCGTGAATCGAACGCTCCCAGGCCCACTCCCACCCACTCGCCTCGTTCTCGCTTAACTCCATTTCCATCTTCAAGGTTGCATTCTACAAAGATGGAAACTGCAAAATCATCAAATGGACCGCGACGCACTTACATCAACTCCATTATCCCCGAATCTAAATGATCCTTTTCGCCTACCGGATAAACATCGTAGTTAGCCGGCACATATCACTCAACTATTTCTCGCACTTCTACGCACCTCAAACCCCGCATCGAAATCAAATTTCAAAGCCGCCTACGCTGGTCTCTAAGTTAATAGTTCTCCTGGAAGAGCTCACCAAATCGCTCCTGTGAACATGAATCTCCCCCTCTCGGCACAAAGAAAGACTTTGTTCTCCCACCTCACACTGCACTCAGGAACTTCGAGGATCTCTTTAGAAACCGGTCAAACAATTTACTCTAGAATCTCGACCTTATCGCTCGGCCATTCCCATACACTATCCTCCCCGAGGTCTACTCCCCATCCTCCTCAACATGCCTAATGGTAATGCACTCCTCCGGACCCCCTAGTCCACGTGTTAGCCTAGATTTAACCTTTAGAGGGGTGAATGGGTGCTCAAGTTACTATATTAACTTTTCGAAGTTTTAATTCAAGAATGCTGGAATTAATACACACCCATAATATGTATTAACGTGATGGGGATCGACTACCCAAGCTCGAAAGATTAGTCAATATTAATAATCAAATTAATAGCACAATAAAAAGACTACTTGAAAGTAAAGAGAAAGGAAAGAGAAACAATATATTTTGATTTAAACGAGCTTCGGTTCCCTATCGCCGACCGCTTCTGCCCAACCTCGGGATTTTGGCAAAGAGTAACTCGCACTTCGGGAGCAAATGTTTGAATACACACAAGCAACTTCTCTCAAGCCTATTATCAAACACCTAGCCTCCACTAGTTTAATCTAAGCTACCCGCTAAGGATTTCGACTTCCTAATCAACTCGACAGTAGAACCCAAGAACACGCCTCCCGTGGATTTCAATATACTACTCAACCTGGCCAGCTAAACCCTATGCTTTCCACACAAGGATTTCAATTTAAATAAACATCGAGAATTGAAATAAGTCAAGACACAACTAGGAAACTTCTCTACAAAAGATAATGATGAATTAAATGTAGGAGTTATGACTTTTTGCTTTTGATTGCAAATGAATCAATGCCTCCGAAAATTAGCTCAGCATTTGCAAAAGTTATTTGTGTTTTAAAGAAGAGGCTTTTAAATAGTGCACAAAAAATTCTATAACAAAGTTGCTCCGCATCGTGATTCCTCTATCGGTGACCAGTAATCTCACGAGCCCTCACGGATCGTAAGCAAATCTGCATGCTCGCCCGTATGTAATCTCTATCGAGGTCAGAGTCTCGATCATCGGGACCTAGCCCACCGGGTCTCATGAGGTCTCATCATCGGACTATAAAATAAAGATCAAGCTTGCCAATTTTCTAAACTAAATGACACACAAATACTGTATGACTTAACTAGCTTAATCAATCTATACTTAGGATTAGAAACTACGGACCTTCGATTTTAAAACACAATCATATTAAATCGCAAAAGTCAATACTCACATATTTAAAACGACAATATACTAGAGTGTAGAGTTTCCTTACAAACGCCTATTAACAATAAAGAACACGAGCTCCTTGAAAGGCTTGACGTTTGTTAGACTCATCCATTTAGCCTCCGAACTCCCGATCAACATTTTAAGAGTTTCAATATATTAAGAAATAAACTCAATACATGTTCACTTGAAAAACGGATTAGTTCGACATTAAAACAATTTGTTATCTTCAAAATAGGTTTGAATGGAATACCATTATTCAACACCACGTTGTACTCATCGACGCCTATGCTCTACCACTGCCTCCGCCTCAAGCCCTACCTCGCACCTCTCACTCTACCTCGAGCGCCTCACGCTTACCTCCCCTTCCAGCACTTTGGGTGACATCCTCAATGGGGCCTACTAACAAAAGAAAAGACCTGCATTTTTTTTTCAAGAAAACACACCACTCACAAGGACTCAAGAAAACAAGTCGACACACAACCACGTATAACCCAAGCACCGAAACCTAAGCCTCGATAACAATACCAAATTGTAACGACTCCATCCTGTGTCGGCCGCCCGAGGTAAGAATCATTATAATCCTCGAATACCGTAGTGTCGACTATACCGATGGACGACTCGCTTAAAGAACCGCTTTGTTTTATCCAAAATTTGATTATAATAAAATTTAGAAAACAAAATTTTTAAAATTTACAATCCATCAAGGTGATATCTAACCAAACCAACCTCCATATATATAACATATCTATAAAAGACAATAATGCCGGAAAGGCTACAACCGAGAGTAACACCAGATCCCAATACAAAATAATAAATGGCTGCCAAAAGTCCGAAATGAAATAACAATCAAGAAACGGTCGACAAGACAACAAACGAGACCGCGAGGATCCTCACCACCCGATGCTCACCTAGCCACTGAATATAAACTCCTCGACAGCCTCCGACTCAACTCCGCCCGCCGCTAACCCGATAACCGAGAGTAAATATCAGATTCCGAATATAGTACACTACGACAGTGCTAAAGTCAACTAAAGTCAACCTATCACCATAATCCTCAAACAACATCTTAACTCATGAATTAACTACTTATATTCATCATACTACCCATAACAAACTTAGAAACACAATTAAATTCAATTTAGCAAAAGTCAACTAAAAGTCAACTATGTCAAAACCCAAGAAATATCCCAAAAGATTTGAACTTTCTTACTTTAATTCCAAAGAAGACGATGAAGTGGAAGATATTCAACCAACCATCTTTGAGTTTGAGCAACAATCAAGAGAGAAATGAAGAAAATTTCAAGGAGGGGGAGTAGAAGTCTCGCCAAGCCAAGTAGAAGAAGAACGAGATTTTGTGTCATGGTATGACGCGCTGGATAAGGACGAAGATATTTAAGAAAAGTCAGTCCTGCTCGGTTTCGGGCAATTCTCCACTCTTGTACTTAAATCTCAACGAACCCGATTCCAAAGATAAAATTTTCCATGGCATAAACTACTACTCATATAATACTAGTCCCGGTACATCGATCTTATTCCGAAATTATTTATACTATCTCCGATTTCCGCCACCGACCGAATTTTTTTTTAAACGTAACGGGTTATTACATGACTGCTTGAGTATGATTAGTTGGTTATGGTTGGGTTGTGTGGTGTTTTTGTGGGATTTATAGGCGTTGAAAGTGGTGTCGAGTCGAATTAGGATGAAGTTGATTTCGGGTCGTTTGGTTATTTTGGGTTTAGGTGTTTTTGTCAAGAGTTAGTATAGAATGAGTTAGTTAGGTTGTCTAAGTATGCTGAGTTGTACTATCTCAAGATGTTTCAGATTAGACGACCCGCCGAGTCGTGACGCCGAGGTCGTGAGTCGCGTATCAAATTCAGAGTATCCGAAATACCATACGATGGTCGACACAAAAATAACGGCTTGAAAAACCAATAAAATCGACAATTTGATCAAAGTAAAAAAGGTTCAAAAATTCAAACATTTTCATACAGAGTTTAACTATCATGGCATCACCTAAACCAAACTAACGCAAGACACCTCATAACATTGGGCTTCAAGTCCAAAATACTCTTATAAAAATAGTTTATACATTTTCAACACCAAAAACAAAAGTATGGAATCCTGAAAATATAAAAAATGAGGGAGAATAAGAGATGATTGCGTAAGATCCTAGCCACCCATCTCTCACCTAAGTAAAATCAACGGACACTCACGAACTCAACCGGGCTTCACAAAGGCACCTCACACTGAGGTCAGCGGTAAGCTCGACAGCTTAGTGGAAACGTATCACCCGGGTGGTAACTTATCCACATCCGAATGAGATACACAACAAAGATATAGACGTAGCGATAGAGTATATGTATATATATAAGGTAAAAGAATAAAACCAAGTATTCATAGCGTCACAATAGTAATAACCATCATCAACATATACATATTTTAAAGGACTCAACTTACGTTATTCCACATGTTATAAATTTTAGATAGCATGTCATAAAATCGTTTAGCAAACACATAAGTTCAAATACAACGCTTATACCACAATAACAATATTACATAACTCCGAAAAACAAGACCCATGATATCTTCGTGACGCAGCTGACATCCACCCAATGTCAACACAATGCACACAATAACTGTATCCGACATTTATATAATGTCGCTAGTTCTTTCCGGGCGGCTCAACGGTATGTGTAACACAACCATAATATCATATCCTTTTCCCGGCAGGCTCACCCTTCGCTCACCCATAAAATATCATATCCTTTTCCCGGCAAGCTCACCCTTCGATCACCCATAAAATATCAAGCAAACACACCCATCTACACAAAACGACTTACATGACTCCAACATGCCCACATCCTAATATGGTGTGACCTCTCTCTATATGAAACCAAACATGACCAACAACCAACATCACACCAAACATACTTAACTTGAAAAACACAACCACAATACTCCACTAACCAACATCAAAGAATTATAACAACCTGTAGAGAACAACCAAAGAACAATCACACAACAATCTCATTATACAAACGTATATTATACCTAAGATAACACTTATTATAGAACCCACTACCATAATGTATCTACACAACCATCCTACAACTCAACATTCCACAATTTCAATAACCGCACTAATGTATAAGTTCATAACACAAATATATAGTCACATATCTATTTATCAAGTACTTCATTCAAACGTAAACAATATTATCAAACGAGTGACAAATCCCCACCTTTGGCTAGCACCACTAGCGCCCGAGAAGTCAATCGATCCGCAAGCCTTTCCCACTTCTCTCCGAAGTCTAAACAAAAACACCAAAATTACAATTACTACTAATTTCGTTATAAATTCTCTTTTTAGCAACTTTTTAGTACCCATTAGCCACTTTAGGTGAAATATTACTAGTTAAACTTCAACGATAAACTGTTTTTCGACAAAATTTCAACTAACCCCAAACCCCTAACTGCCCTCATACTAACCTAAGTGCTAACGCTTTTAAACAATTTTAATCAACTCAAATATCAACTTTTCCAACTAATTAACCCATTCCTAACAACCTCTAATCACAAAACCCAACTACTACTCAAAACTAATAAAACTAATTTCAACATATATTCATCCAATATCCTATAAATCACAATTTCCACCTCTAATCAACTATAATAAAGATCCAAGAACATACTTCTATATCCTTCAAAAACGCTTTTGAAAAGTCAAACCCGGTTTAACTCAAAAGTCAACCCAACTTACTCAACACTTTTCTACCCCAAAAATCGACATTATCATCTCCTACACTATAATCTAAGCCTAGATAATAATTATATACAATATTAAACCCAAAACCCGAAGTCAAACTAAATTCCAAAAAGTCAACGTCCCTAAAACGTCACAAATTACTCATTCAAATGCTTAATTTCAACTCAAGAACAACTAATTTAAAGCCCAAGAATCAATTGAAGCAATAAAAATCGAAATACACAAAAGTCAACCCATTCGAAACTCGAGAACACACAAAAGTTTCGGCCTTACCTTGAATCAAGAGGACGACGGTGGGAAACCCCTCCAAGAAATTTGAGGCCAAAGCTTGAGAGATGGAGGAGAAAAAAATCCAAGGGAAATGGGCGTGGGGGTTCGCCACTGGCGGGGAAAGAGAAAGATGGGTTTTTTTTATCCACTCTTAAGGCTCGTTTTGGCGCCATGGAGAGTGATAAGTGGAAAAACGAGTTTGGCGCGGATTTGCACTGACCGCTTACCAAGTCGATACCTCTCGATTCAACTTACCTCGACTATAAATTTCCAACATCAACATTTATCTTACATAAAATATAAAGTGGTTTCAAATTTTACGTTAATCAATTTAATAACCCCACATTTTAATTTATTAATAACGAAGTCGCTACCGCTTTTTTACAACTTCTCGGTATGAGCGCTGTGTATTTGCCTTCGCACTTCATTACGAGTGTGTCATAAGCTTGTGTCGGACATAAGTTTCTCGCCGCAGTCGAGGCCGGGTCAGGCGCCTTTATTTGTCAAACTGATTTAGTTTGGGTCAGATATCCGGTATTGCCTTGTACTTCGTACGAGCGTGGTGTATTTGCCTCGCACTGCTACGCAGTGTGTTGTTTAGCTTTGTGCCGACAGAATAAGTTTCCCTCGGCAGCTGAGGTTGGTTATAGCGCCTTATCGCTCAAACCGGATTTATGCCGAAGCCGATTGAAGCGTTTTAGTCGCTGGGTCGAGTAGTACAAGTATTGTTGGTAGAGTTGTGACTTAGTTGGGTATTGTTGTTAATGCTCTCTTTAAGATGGATTATAGTTGACGTTTCTTACCAGAATGCCAAGTATGTTTAAATACTGGCCTACGAATTTACGATCATAGTAATGTCGGTATTAGTTTACTTTTTATGACGCAAGATGATCATGAACTCGCTAATGATATTTTTATTTTATAATGGGCTCGAGTCGTAGTATTCCTCGCTATATCTATCTATTTTATGCTAATTTAACTATTCTTATATTACGCCAAGAAATAAGTGCCAGTTAATTTCAACTCTTGAGATAAATATTCACTAAGCTCGCAGCCTTACACCCTATTCGCTACTGGCCAAGATTTTATTTGTGCCAAAGCTGATGTTGGTGCTTCAACCGCTTTTGGAACCATTCGTGCGATCGTGACTTAGTAAGAAGTGAAATGATTGTGGTCGTAGATCCTCACAAATTTTCGTTTATCTTAATTGTAGTTCGATTTCTATATTATTGTTATTTCGAGATTGACGAAATGTCATGACATTTTGTACTTTTGGAAGATTGTTGTATTCTCGTTGTTTTGTGTGGTTAGGAAATACCACGATGGATCATTTTCTTAAAAACTGTTCTTTTCAAATGTATCTTGTTTTTATCAGTTCATTTAAGTGGCACGCTGGTGTTTTAAATTTGAGTCATCCATCTATTCCATGATTCTAATATTCATGATTTGGACGATTCTAACTCAAGGCGCCCACTGGGGCAGTCGTTATTGTTCAACCTATTATCTCACCACCACCTCTAAAATGCCCCCACCCCACCCGCTAAATGAAAACAACCCTATTCTGATCGGCTCTCTACCCCTCACCCCCAATCAACACCATAACGAATTAAAACCCTAACCCCACCCCCATTTAAAATCCATAGAAACCCTACCTCCAATTTGTGTTTTCACTAAAATTAAAAATAAATAAAAACATGGCGGGCGCAGGATCTCAGATTGGGAGGGGGTCCTGCCCGGCCGGGCAGTGAGTAGGGGAAGCCATGACTTTCAGCGGGAGGAAGCATTTGGTTTTCCGATGAGGGAGAGAAAACGGGGTGGAGGGAGAAATCATTGGGGGATAAGTGCTATGATGAATACAGCGTTGACGATGCTGCCATGTATGATATTGCTGGTACAGTTAAAGGAGGTTTTTTTTTCTTTAAAAGGACCAATTTAGTATTTTTATAGAGGTGTGTTATTTTAACAAAAAAAAGGAGGATATTATTTTGTCAATCATTCCCTTGACTAGTGTTATTCTACCAAATTTCTCTAGTAATTACTCTCTCTATTTTTTAATAGTCTCGTTTAACATTCAGACATGTGACAAGGGATAAAAAGAATAAATAAATATAAGGTGAATTTTTTAATTAAAAGAGAAGAACGATGTTTTCTAACAATAAATAAAATAACATAATGTGCATTCTTTTGTTAAACCTTGAAAATGAAGATTAGTAGGGTAACAAAACTTTTAAATATATTATTAAAAAATTATAAGGGATGATATAATCTATATATGAACAAAATAAATTATAATATAAACTAAAATAATTCATAAATTTAAGTAAATAGTTAATTAGTTTTATTTATTATTCATTAATATTAGAAGCTAAATACGTGATAAGAACACATGTACATTTTACTAGTATATTAAAATGTAGTACGTATCAATATTGTAATTTTACTTGTATGTTAAATACTCGGATTCATTATCACAATTTCATTTATTTTAAATTCAATGATCTATTTAAATCCACTAATTTGTCTAAACATAATGTTTGAATTCAATTAGAACTCTTCAAATAATTATTTGGAAGAGTTAATCCTTTTTCTAATATTGTTCGCTGAACTTATGAAGAATTGAAAAAACAAATGTTAATGTTCAAGATCATAATTTTATTATGGTGTAAATATGAAATTTCTTAAGAAACAAGTGAAAAATATTATGTATGAGATGCACGTCATTTTTACTAGTGCTCTAAAAAGTGTGACGATTATCTATTTAATCCAATGATATCTTGAAGACTCATGGGTTTCAATTTTTTTAATTGATTAAGTTAGTATATTCAATGAATCATTCTAAAACTTAAAACTTATTAATTTAGCCATAATCTTTTTGGTGATTTGCACCAAACAAACTAACAATGAAAATGTGCACATAAATTAGTCTTTACTCAAATAAATTTGGAAAGTAATCTATACACATTGATAATGGTAATTATTCTTTACACAACTTAAAATTATTCCTACACCTCATACATTATTGTAGAGACGATAATACCTTCATATAAGTAGTTAAAATGAAGACAATTTGACTCTTTTTTTTTATTGTTTCTTATCTCTCTCAATTCTCTCTACACAAACTTAAAAAAAAATTCTATACACAAACGTAAAAAAATTATTTTCACGCAAACTTAAAAAAATATTTTCTCTTGGTTACTTTTTTTTTCTAAACAATCAATATTCATAATGATGAGCCTTTACATAACGAGGATAGAGGACCAACAATTGAAGACCCGAAAATTAACTTTGATAATTCGGTAACTAATTTTATTTGTTTATTGATTTTGATAGATTAAGCTACAATAAAATTAGTTTTGTATATGATTATAACATACTTTAAATGGTAATATAAAATATTAGTGTTGTAGTATATGGATTTTTCAATAATCAATATTTATTTTAATTTTTGAGTAACTTTTTGTAACTTTGAATTATAATTTACTGTAAAAAATGCATGTTTCGCAATGAATTATATGCTCGGTTGGTAGGAAGACATATGAAACATATGCCACCTTTCAATTGGCGGCATATGGAACATATGCAAATTAGATGAAAGGTCTTAGTTCCAGTATGCGCATCTTCGAAGATTGGCATACAAATGGTATGTCTCCTTCAGATCTTATATGCCCGTCTGCTCATTTTGTCACGTCTTTGTATTTGCAGTGGTACGTAACATATTTTATTAGTACTTAACATTTATGTTATCTATGTAGGATGAGTATTTCAACAAAGAGTGGGAAGACTATTGGTCTCATTTCATGACCAGTGAAACATTGGCCTCTAAAGATGAGGTTGTGGAGTGGGTAAGAAGAGTCTTACAATTTCTTAATATGTTTTCGGTTATCGGGCATTCAACCACATCTACACATAACCTCCGGCGGCGAAATAGATTTGGTGAGATCAAACCAAGAGGGATAAGGGCTTGACTCCTAAGAGGACAAATTATACATTTTGATTGAGATGTATTGAAAAAATTGAATGACTATTTATCAAATGTAGAAGGTTGCAGAAGTATTATCTACACATACGAGGACTTAGTTCGATACCCAACATTCCAATTTCAATTGAATGACTATTTGTCAAATGTAGATAAGCAATGGTAGTTTTTTAAGTATGTCTGGTGTATTGGTACTTATATTAGAAGTCACTTTGGAAGTTTCTGGTTCAAATTATGTAACTGTCAATCAATTGTTTTTGAATGTGATTGGTGTGCATGCTGCTATTAATTCAAATATTTCTGCTAAAGATTTAGCCCTTGTCCTCAATGGCTTGTCGAATGAAAGAAAAACTTGTGAAATATTGGGGAAAAATGGAAAATCAAAATTTATTATTTTATGTGGTTGTTGTACTTGATCCTAGGTATAAATTGAAATTCATAAGTTATTGCTTGAGACAAGTGTAATGAAGTTTATGTGGCGTCAAAATGACTCGATAAAGTGAAAGATGTGTTAATAATTGTTTGAGTAGTATGACTTTGAAAATATGCAAACCAACGTGATAAACTGTTGAGATGGTAATGACTGCTGGGAAGTGATCACCAGTGTTTGGCTAGCAATAGTTTGGGATCGTTTGGTTTTAAGAGAAGGTTGGCGCGTAACATTTGAAGACGGGAACAACAAAAGTAGAATACTGTAATCAATAAGTATTTGAATGAAGCTTGTGAGCCAATTGATTCTCCACTTGATATTTTGGCATGGTGGAAGGTAAATTCTGAGAAGTATCCTACACTTTTCAAAGTTGCAAAAGATGTTTTGGTTATACCTGTATCAACAGCTTGCTTCGAGGCTTTATTTAGCAATGAAAGTGGGTGAGTTTATCGATCCTTTTAAGAGTAAAGCCACCGATATCATTAAGCTTTGATTTGCACACAAAATTGGCTAAGGACAAAATCAGCCCCAATATGCCTTAGGAGTGAATTGGAAGAGGTGGAAAGAAAAGAGAAGGAGAATGAAGGTAAATAATAAATGATCCATTTATAATTAGTGGTGTCTTTAATAGTTATGTTCTTAATTTTATTCATTATTTATGTTTTGTGTTTTATGCCTATTTTGATGTAGGTAATGAAGATGATGGTGCAATGAACAAGTAACTACTTGTCAAGAAGTTATATCATACATGTGATATGTTGGCGATCAACTATTCAGAAGCAATTTGTTTAGTGGCTTGTTTGAAACTATTTTAATTTGAAATTATTAGTACTCTGTTTTAAAATTATTAGTACTATGTTTATTTGAAATTATTAGTACTGCTTTTAATTTTTCTTACAATCATGCATTTGGTGAAATTAATTGGTGAATGTGTTTAAATAGTCTATTTTGTTAATAAAATCAAAAACCGAATCGAACTCGAACCTAAAACCGCATGAAAACCAACCTTAACCGAACTAATCAATCCGAACAATTTCATACGTAAATGGTTTGTATAATTTGAAGTCCTATAGAGCTCTAAGCCACTCAAAAAATAGGAAACCGACCGAACCGAACCAAAACATCCTTGAACAGATATGAATAGTGAAATCGGTGGATGCAAGTTTAAAGATGATAATGATAAAAAGATAAAATGTATATTCTTGAGAAAAAGTAAAACTAATTCTCAAGTACTTTCAACCTCAAAAAGTATATCCTCAAAAAATGTATATCCTCAAGAAAAAGTAAAAAAAACTCAATTTCAGCCCAAAAGTCACGTAATGCCCAACTTTGTCCTTTAAAACTTTACTGATTGAAAATAGTCTAAGTGGAACTAAGATGATCAAATCACTATTTTAATAAACATGAGTGATTTTTCATACCATTCACACTTAAATTTAAGTTTCAAATATCAATAAACTTTGTTCATACTGGTGCAGCCTCTCTGTAGTCATCAAAAATCAAAACCGAAGTCGCATCCGTCATGAGCGTCAAAAACCTCTGCCTTACATCATAATAATTTCATTTTGGTTTTCTTGTAAAATTGTAAGAATATAATAAACTCCTTTTCGCTTGCATTACATACAGGTCTATATACAACTCAAGCAAATTCTTAACTGCATCAAAGATACGGGTCAAAGTGATTGTCGTTGATTTTACATATGTAAACTATAATCTGTAGTTCCTAAGAAGCTAATTATAAACCCTAATCAAGCAGCCCAACATAATTACATGTGGTAAATATTCACTAATAATATAGACATCTAATACACCTCCTCAGTTTCCAAGAGTGGAGGAGGACTAACGCCGAGACTCTCCCAAAATCGGAATAGTATAAGCGGAAGGCCAGAAGATGTATGCAATGGATAGCCTGAGGGAACACGGACTGGCAGAATTTAATTAAGTCCCACTTTTCCTGACAAAATGAATGTGAAGCTCTACATGTTTCGTCCGTTGATGTTGGACAGATTCTCAGAGAGGTAGGTGACACTAATATTGTCACAATAAACAATGGTGGCGCTCTAAAATGACGATGTAGTTCCTCTAATAGTAGATTACGTGAACCAACACGCTCGTGAGACACGATTACAATGCCACGACATTCGCTCAAAGATCGACCGATATTGTATGGGCAATTTAGAAGACGAGGATATAAGATTATCTCTCGAGGAATACACAAAAACCGTGAGGTGAATTTATGCGGTATCGGGCAGCTCGCCTAATCAGACTGCGATATCTAAGTCATCAAAGATTGCTCGAAGTATATATGTAAAACCATAATCTGGGAGTTCTCGGAGGTAGCGAATTATACTTAAGGGCAAGCATGTGAGATGTCATGGGTGCATGCATAAACAAACATATCCGTCAACAAATACAAAGAGATATCCTGCATGGTAAATGAGATATCAGTTGTTCCTTACCAGTGCTACTTTAAACAAATAAAGGATCCGCATTGGGGGTACCGGACGAACCACCCAACTTAGGCTTTGTATCAATAGAGAGGAAATAGCGATTGCAAAAGAGACACCAAGACGCAATGATAGCCATGCATACTTTTCCGAGGAGAGAAAGAGACCACCTGCCTGATGAGTTACTGCAATACCTAAAAAATAACTAAGTTAACCCAAGTCTTTCATGGCAACCCAAGATCTAATAAGACACGGACGACCGTGGGTGGAAGAGACTCAGATGAAGCGGTGAGAACAATATCATCAACATATAGCAAGAGATAGGCCATGTCAAGACCCCGTTTATAAATAAACGTAGAAAGGATCGACACGCGAAGAAACTAACGCCGAAGCATTTGTCAAGAACTGCTTATACCATGCCCAAAGTGAGCCTCGTTGGTGGTCATGCGATTTACGAATTTAAAGACATTTATTAGGGCGATTCGATCGTTAAACCCAAATGGCCGATACATGTATATCGCCTCATTCAAAATCACCACGTAAAAGGCATTTTTGACATCTAGTTGACGGATGCACCAATATTTAGATAAAGCCGCAGTTAATATAGTACTAATGGTAGTCAGTTTGTTCATTGGTCAAAGTATCCCCATCGATCTATACCCACCTTCCTCGAAGCCTTCATCACCTACAAAGACGAGCTTTTATAATTTTCAAAAGAACCATCGTGAGTTTGTTTTATTTAAAAACTACACGGAACGAATAATACTAACACCCCGAGGGGCGCAGGTACTAATTCTCATGTATCATTTTTAATTAAAGCATCATATTCGATCGCATACGGTCATTTTCCACTAGGGATCACAAGGTACGCACCGGGTTTTTCGGAATAGGGACGGGCGTGAAGGAGGTATTTGGGATCGGGCTTTGGAAATGTCGTAGGCTACGAGTTACGAGGCTACAGTGACGGGAATTCCAGATATAGCATGACCGATGTCAGGCAAGAGAAGTTATCAAGCAGCGGTTGATCACTTGAGAAGCCGGGAGTTTTAGGGAGTATCAAAGTGGATATGCCTGGGGAAGGATAGGCGCTGGAATGGAAGTGGATTCGTGGGAGTCGTGCGGCCACAGCGAGTTGGACATGAGGCGACGTGTCAATAAAGTGCTGGGTCGATCAGGTAAGCGGCGGCATGGGCCGGCCGCATAATCGAAAATATGGGGACGGATTGGGCCAAAATAAGAATTTATGGAAACGGGAAGGGATGGCGTAGCGGGTCAAAAAGCGAATGATTTTTTCAAGAAAGATTACGATTCAAGCAATAATTATTTTTCACTAACAAAGATTACAGCATATAACCTCATGATTGGGATGGATATCCCAGAAAAGACACACGGGGTAGCCGAGGCCGTGAAGCTCGTGTATGGCGCGGAGGGGAAGAGAGGGTAACATAGACATCTAAAAATACGTAAGTGATCATAGGTAGGTTGCTTGTTATATAGGTAGTGGACTGGGGTATGGTAAGTGATATTTTTATGTGGTAGAATATTGAGAATGTATGTTGACGTTTGGAGAGCATGATGCCAAAAGTGATGAGGCATTGAAGCATGAGTCATGATAGTACGTATATGGTTATTTATAGTGCGAAGTGTGCGTTCAGCTTTGCCATTTTGTGAGATGTGTACGTACGAAAGTCGTAAGAGTGATCCAATGAGCGCACATAAGTTTTTGAACGAAGTTATCGCGATTTGGTGCCATTATCACACTGCAAGCATTTAATTTTTTTTTATTGAATTGAGTTCGGATTAATGCTCGAAACATGACAAACGTAGAGAAAACTTGAGATTTATGGGATATGGGAAAAGTCCAGAGAAAATTAGTGTAATCATCTAGGAAAATTAAATAATAACGATGCAATTTACCTAACTCAACACAAGTGGACGTCCAAATATCGCCATGAATTAGATCAAAAGGCATAAGAGGTAATGTGGAGCAAAGAATTATGAAATGGCAATTTGATATGTTTACGAAGCACACGCGACTGAAAAAAATCTGAAAAACATCCGGTACATTTAATAAAATTATTCTTTCTAAGTAGTTAAAACGGGGCTCCCTTGATGACCTAAACGCTCATGCCATAAACGAGGAGCCAACTCGAAAGGTTAGAAAGTGACGGAGGCGGCCGCTTGGTGCTAGTGAGGATAGAGCCTCGCGTCAAGTATTTTAGATCCCAGTACCCGGCCGGAAAATCCTTCACTGAAAACTAAACCGGGTCAAATCGTCTGACACAAAATTATCGCGATAAACTCATGGACATATATTAGGTTCTTATGATTCGGGGTACACCTAACCACATTATTATTTAGTTGAAGTTGGGTGGTTGGGGGTGGGTAATAGTATTTGCACTCAAACCCTAATAGAATAGAATGACCATTTCCAACAACGATATTGTTATGATAACTAGAATTAAACCGTGAGGAAGAAAGTACCGCCGATCGAAGTCATACGGTAAGTCACCCGGTATCCACGCACTAATCCGGATGAGGTGATTAAGGCCTGTAGTATGCATGGCTTGTTCATCGTCGGTAGAGACGGTAAGCCTCGGTTTGGGATGAAGCGGGATCGCACGAACGATGACGGGTTCAGCTCCCAAGCAGCCCGCTGGTTGGCCGCGCATGAGACGCATGGGCCGTGAGGCTCGGTCCACCAGACAGGCGGTACGTGTTGCACGCACTATGGGGCGCCGGGTCGAGATAAGCGACCAGCCGGTTTTGAGAGCGAGCAAACCAGAAATCGTTCTGCAACGGGTTTTGTTTTTTGTTAGGCCCGTAGCGAGCCCGAAGTGATCGTGACCATCACGTCCAAATAAGGGCCGAGACTTCGCCGAGTGGTTTGCGGATCTGGGGTTGGCGGCCCAATGGAGAATCTAGTCTGCACTACGCAATCAGCGGTTGAACCAAATGATTGTCGAGCTTTCTTAGCTGCCGGATTCTTCCAAGACAACCCAGAATGCTATCAGAAATGTCTAAGAGGTGTAGATTGACGAATAAGGGTACCGACACCATTATATGCTTTTGTGAGCCCGTAAACCATTTGAAGAACAAGACGATTCTCAGAACCGAGAGCCAATATTTTAATCGATCCGCTAGATTTTAATCGCTGAGGCCAATATGCCGAAATGTAGGGAAAAATCAAATAGTTTGTGCTCGAAAAATCCTGTTCGAGAGTGACTGCTCGGGATCCTTCGTTATCCTGAAAAATATCATGAAGTCTTTTCCAGGCTTCCATAGCAGTAAGACAAGGTTCAATAATTGTATGGAGGAGATCAGTGGAGATGGTAGCATAAATCCATTTTAAGACAACGGCATCAAGAGTATCCTAATCTTGATTATACGAATCACGTGTCTCGGATTTGGACATCGTTAATATGATGACTACTCTGGAAGAGCTTTAATGTTGAATTCGAAAGAGTTCACCCCAAGAATAGAGGACGCTCTCCATCTTAGACGCTCGCCATCTTGGGCGTGAACCGTACGAAACGGATGTTAGAAATTGTGCAGTCAAAGGAGTTCATGTACAACTATCAAGTGTAGGTCAGGAATTTCGTCGGGTTTCTTGGAGTTAATGTACCATGATGATCGATGAGATGACACAAGCACTGCAATACCCGCTCTAAGGCTTAATTCGAGGGAAAGCGGTACTATTTTCTTTTGGAAATTCGAGGCGCGGCACTATCAAGTTGAGAAAAAAAAAGAATCATTTAGGTTAGGATTTTGGGCTCATTACCATGTGTTAGGTAAACTCCTCGCTTACATTGATATGAGGTCTATATATACAAGTCAAGCTAGCTAATTATAAACTCCACGGTGTACAACGCAATATAATTACACGTGGGTAAATATCTTCACTAATAATATAATATCTAATAAAAATGATTAAAGGGTTAATGATAGGGGCAATCACCTATGTTTATAAGATGTTTCCAGTCGATTACTTATGTTTCAAACCATCTCATTCGATCACCTATTTTAAAAAATGTTCCAGTCGATCACCCATTCCGTCACGCGAGAACAGTGACTTTCAATAAGTGAATTGCCTTTTTCACTTAATCGAACGGGTGATCGATTGGAACTTTTTAAAAGATAGGTGATCGACCGAAATGAGGCTAGGGTAATAGGTGATTGACTTGTAATCTAACAAATATAGAAGATAATGGAGCTTATTTAGTCAATTTCTTATTTAATCTTCTATTGTAACATTTGATACCCATTTCTCCCCTCAATTTTTGTTACATCTTGAATTTCAATTTATGACACAATTTTTCGTATCAATGCATACCAAATCGCCTTTCCCCAAATTCAAGTATACTTATTTTATTCCATTTCGCAATACTCAAAAGAGTCATTAGTTTGACTTCAAGATTCGGCAGAAGTTCAATATTCAGTGAGTATTTAATGCTTGAATTGGAAGATGAAGACGGTGGATTAGGTTACTAATTGTAAGAAATTGGGAGTAGATTGTACTAAGGAGAGAAAGGAGTCAAATTTATAAAGAGAAGTATTGGTCATTAATAATGTTTAAATATCAACTCGATTAAATTACTCCGCTATATTTTACCTAACGTTACTAGTCGATCACCTATAGTTTACTCAATATTTTCATTCGAGCCTGAGGAAGTTGAAACTATCCTGTGCAAATCACCTATCTTTGGAAAAAGTTTCAATGTTTCACCCGTCTGACAGTTGAAAAGCATCTAAAATGCCATTATTACTAAAGTCACATGTTCTCACGCGACGGAACGGGCATCGACTGGAACATTTTTAAAGATAGGTGACCAACTGGGACGGTTTGAAACATAAGTGATCGACTGAAAATATCTTGTAAACATAAATGATTGTCGCTGTCATTAACCCATGATTAAATGAATGAGTCGCAGTATTAACAATGAAAATAAATAGAAGGAGTTTATTGCCTGATGTGTTTTATCACATTATTTCATTTTTGAACTTCAGTTTTATGTATTATTGAAAGTAAAGAAGAAATTTAAAATATTGAAAACATAATTATACTAGAGACAACGAAATGAATGCGAAAAGTAATTTAGTTAATACTCTCTCTGTTTTTTTTTTTCATTTTAGTCAAAGAAATTTGTTTTCTAGTTGTCGACTTGTCGTTTTAGCATAATAAATATTCCCTTCATCTAAGGTCGTAATAGTCCGGCCCTAAGAGGATATCGGGACCGGACGGGATCATTAAATTGTCGTCTGGACCTGACCGGTAACTATATTGGATTTTTTTTTTGGAGCGAAACCGTCCAAACCTTACCGCGGATACCGATCCCCATCATTTAGATTCAAGAAAACCGAATGAAAATCAAATAGAATTAAGGTCAGATTTATATATAAAAAAACATCGATTGCCTCAGATTTAGAAAATTACAAATGAAATCGAATTAAGGCTCAGATTCATAAAAAATCATCATTGTCGAAAATTAGAGAAGCTCTAAATGTAACCACCAAAGACTACCTTCAAAGCTAGATAGATCGATGAATTCAAGGCTCCATTTATGAAAAATCATCATTGCCTCGTAGTGTATGAAGAGAATAGATATTCAAATTTGGATAAAGGGAAGCTTAAAGAGAGGAAATGATATGCGATTCGAGAGTAGGAGGCTAAGAAATGGCCAAAACAAGCGTAAACACTATTTCCCTTATTTATATACCCCCTCCCATATTATGTCGATCTCGGACCGGTTTCATCCGATTCTATAGGCTACGGCAAAAAAGAACCGTGATCCGACCGATATCCATTGATGATATTCGTCCGGTTTTGCCAGACCGAAAATCGGGTGGACTTTTGGTTTACCCAACGCTAGTAACAACCTCTACCTCCATCTTACAAAGATTGCCCATTTTTTTCATAGCTATATCTTTCAAACTTTCGACCTTAAATATATTTGTTTGTGTTTTCAGTAATATTTTGGCAAAAAATATATCAATGGAAAGAGTTTGAAATGTATTTTTCATTGATATAGTTTTCATCAAGTATTATACAATACAAATAAAAATATTTACGGTCAAAGTTCAAGAGGTATAACAAAAAATTGAGAGTGTACAACCTTTGTAGGATGAAGGGAGTAGCATTTTTACATTTTCAATAAAATGTGTATTATTTTTTTGATGTAAAGGTAATCACGTTCAATCGATTTCTATCGTCCTTGTTAATCCTCATGTGTGTGTTATTTATCAAATTAAATTGGAAATAACATTTGTAGTTATGTATTTTTAGCACTTAAATCTAAAGAATCTAAGTGACTATTTAAACACGAAAATTTGATTTTGATACACAATGACAATTGACAACAATGAGAAGGAAGAAATAAGACTTAGGAGATGGTGATAATGAACAAATGGTCTAAGATGACTACTAAGGCTATAGAAGAAGTGAATTTATCATGGTAAAATGGTGGCAAAAAGCCAACTCCAAGCGGAGATGATGAAAATTGTTGGAATTTGGTGCCTTAAATCTTTGAAATAAGTCTCACATCGAAAGTTTAAGAGAAAAGTCTCAATATTTAGTTCTATAAAAAGGTCTTAGTATTTTGGGTTATTCCTCGTGGTAACGACCCGCCCCAGTCGTACTCCCCTGAGGTTGGGACTGCCCCAAATCCTCGGACACCAGAGTCACTAACGTGATTGATGACTGATTTTTTTGAAGGAAACCTGTCTTGAAACAACTCAACAAAACAATATACAACTAACGACAACACTTTTTAAGAAAAAGGATCCATCGTGGTATTCCTAACCACATAACAACAACCAACATACAACATAACTCCAGAGTACCAATACAACAACCTACAACAACAAGTATCTCAAAATAACAACTATACAGACAACAACCACAATCCAACAAAATAAAGAGACTGTGAGGATCAACTGCCACCCGCCGCTCACCTAAGCTCTACAGCACAAACACCCGAAGAAGCCCGAAGACGGAACAACACCACCTGTCAACCTAGCAATAAAATTGCCGCCCATAGCACAGGTGTAAGCCGCGGTTTCTAGTGAATATATATCTCAAGAATGAAATCAACTTCCAATCACGCAATAGTGTACCAAAGGAAATAATATTGCATACGATAGATAAGTGGTATATGATATTATTCAACTTAAGATCTTAATATAAAGTCACTAGTAGTTTCATTATCATTTTCATATGTTCATAAATTGTTACTAGCAGAATTTTCCAAAATGATGGCAATCAACAATAACATACGTATATCTCAAGAAAAACTGTAACAACACGCACAACCAATCGACCCTACTCTATCCACAGACAATGACGACACCACAACCTCAACGACTAGGCAACTCAGCAACCCAACCAACTCAACTATAGTATCAACTCCAACAATAGTATCAACTCAACAACTCAACAATAGTATCAACTCAACAACTCTATCAACTCCAACAACTCACAACTCCAACAACCCTACTAACCTCGGTATAAGTCCGGTTTCTAAGCAACTAATGCGCATATAATCAACCTCAACCTCGCAGGAGAAACTGCAGCCCGGCCGACATGTTATCATCTAATCGTAACGAGGCAATGCAAGAATCACCGAATCGCCACTAGGCACGTAGGCAACTCACCAAATTGTACTAGGAACGGCAAGCATACCGACAAATCAACTCAACCGACAACATCAACTCAAAACAACTCTTCCTAATACTTAATTCAACAACTCTCAAAACACATGTACGACTATAGGACCACAAACACAACGCAACGACTCAACCCACAACGCATAATCAACATATAATTCAACACAAAATCACATATATACACATACACATATCCGTAATCAAATAGTTAATCAACACCCGTGAGATAGATACTCACCTCGGCTAGCTAAATAAAATCTCCGCGCAATCACAACAGCGGACCTTTCCCGCGATCAACGCCTAAAAACATTCAAAATTATAATTACTACTTATAACACAACTAGTAATATAACATTCTACCTATATATATAATCTCATATCGATACCCCCAAAATAACCCAACAAAAGTTCCCCCTATCACCTTATTCCAACTTGAGTTCGCAACCTTTCCTATTAATGATCGAGTTCCAATTACTAGTTCCAAAGGCCCTCACGTTCCGATATAACAACTAATCATTACATTTCCTAAACTGATCTTTAATCTCAAATCACCCGCTATTCAACTTGCAAAAACTCATAATATCCGAACATTCTCTAATCACCTAAAAATCACAACTTATACCTCAAAACAACCTTAATAAAAGTCCAAGAGTACACTTCTATCATTTAAAACCATTTAGAAAAAGTCAACAAAAGTCAACGAAAGTCAACTAAAATTCTCAACATTTTTCACCCCGCTAAATGGGTAATTATTACTGCCTTATACGATAACGTTAAGCTTTCTAGCTCTATGATTTCATAACATACTAAATATCAAAGCTCAAAGTCAACTCAAATTCAGAAAGTCAACACATCCTCAAACTCAAGAAATAATCTAAAAGCATTCGGACTTTCTTACCTTAAAAACGTAGAGAATGACTGGGGAAACTTCCAGAAATTTTAGGACCAAAACCGCAAAATGAGAAGAAATGGATCTCGCATCCTCGGAAAGTCCCCTCCGCAACCTCTGTAGGTGACCATATCGCGCCGTAATGATCGACACCTGAAGGCCATAGCCCTGGCAATCTCGGATAGATACATCTTCATGAACTCTCTCGTCCATCGGTAGATCCGATAGGTAAGAAATGTGCTGACTTCGACAAATTGGCCCACAATCACCTGGGGATCCCCATCATTCCTCCTCACCCACCTAGGGGAAGACCGAATACAAAGTCCATTTTCAGAATATTTTCTCCCACGCCCACTGCAAGTGAATAGTGAAGAGTTTCAAATAATCCCGCAGGGAATGTCTATGTTCCGCCACTCTTTACCGACAAACTGAAACATTTAGCCACCTAACTCGCAATTTCTCTCTTCATTTCCGGCCACCAGAAAGTCAATCTCAAGTCTCTGTACATCTTTGTGCTACTGTGGATTTACGATATACATGAGCCTCGCCAAGAATCTCTTTCTTCAACTCATCCGAATCCGGCACACATAACCTGCCATCCATCCTCGTGAGCTCCTCTCTCTGGCCAATCAGAAATCCTTTTCTAACCCCATCCTTTACTTCCCCACCGATTTTTCAGAGATTTCATCTTGCCTGGGAACCCAAATACGTCAAAAAGCACAGGCTCTAACCTTCATATGCTCCAACAACTACCACCGCCGCCAATATCAAACTCCATCCCTAAGCCTTCCATCTCTCGCTTTTGGCTCCTTCGCTTCCTTCGACTCGTGAGTATCCGCTTACTACATTTGTTTTCCCCGAGCGATATTCGATCGTCACATCATAGTCGCCGAGCAAACCCATCCACCTCCTCTACCTCGAAATTCATGTCTTTCTCGCTACGGTAGGTACTTCGCACTTTTTGTGATTAGTGAAAATCGACATCTAACCTCGACAAGTAATGCCTCCACAACTTTAATGTAAAAACAATCACGCTAACTCCGCATCACGGGTCGGGTAGTTCTCCCCATGGCCCTCAACAAATAAAAGCATAAGAAATCACTCTCCCCATTCCTCGCATCAACACACGCCCCAACCCCCCAAGATCAACAGAGATCACAAACCCCTCGCACCCAGACACGGTAAAGCTAAAAACCGTGTAGTAGTCAACCTTGCCTTCAACTCCTCAAACACCTCTCTCTCATAATCCAAATAAAGTGGAACTCCCTTCCCCGTCAACCTGTCATCGGAGCTCGCAATCAACGAGAAATCTCGACAAACCTCCTTAATTCCCCACCAACCCCAAGAAACTCCTCACCTCGCTCACACTCGTAGTCGCCCCAATCACTCACAAATTTCCACCTTCCGAGGTCCACACAAATACCTTCACCGAATATCATACGCCAAGAACTGCATTTCTTTTCTCCAACTGCATCCACATTTTCTAAACTTAGCATACAATTGGTGCTGCCTCAAAGTCTCCAACACAATCCGCAAGTGTCTCTCGTGCTCCTCCGCATCACTCGAGTAGATCAGAATATCATCAATAAACACAATCACAAATTTATCCAAGAACTCCCCAAATACCCGGTTCATTAAATCCATGAACGCTGCCGGTGCATTAGTCAACCCAAACGGCATTACCATAAACTCATAGCCTGCATCGATCGAAAAGCCGATTGAATGTCACCCTCCCTAATCCTCAACCGGTAGTACCCGGATCTCAAACCACCTTTCGAAAATACTCGCACCTCAATCGACAAATAAATCATCTATCCCCTAAGGCAACGGATAGTATTCTTGATGGTCACTTTATTCAACCGCCTGTAGCCGATGCACAAACTCAACGCATTCATCTTTTCTTCTTCACAAACAAAATTAAGCACCCTAATGGAGAAACACTCCGGCCTAACAAACCCTTATCGCGTTCCAAAGAACCGGAAGTCTTCAATTCTCTCAACTCGCTGGTTCATTGTATATGGCTTAATAGAAATCGGTGCCATACCGAACTACCTCAATCACAAACCCACTTCTCTCCGTGCAGCCCGCAATCCTGAAACATCAACATACTCACGAACAACTTGTACATCCTCTAACCCGTTTCCTTCTCCAAGTCATATACCCTGTGATACCCAACACAACCTTCCTTTCTTCATCAACTCGGCCTCCAAGTCAAATAAAACTCGATGGAAAAATCTTCCTATCTCCCCTAAACACAACATCGTCTACCCGACTAGCAAACATAATCTCCTCAAGGATGCAAGGGGCCAATTCTAGCAGATGTCTCCTCAACCAGCCCATTCCCAAGATAATATCAACATCTACCAATTCAAACGGAAGTAGATCCACCACTAACAATTGATTACACACTCTTAATCAACAATCTCTATATACATATCTAACCTCAACCGACCTCCCAACTGTACTATAAATATAAAGGGGAACAAGCAAAGACTCCCGACATAAAGGTAAAATATCCAAAACTCCGAAATAAAAAGAACGAGTAGCCTGCACGAAAAGTACCTCGGCCTCCGTGATCAAATAACAACAAGTGCAATTGGCCACAACCCTGAGTGTCCAATGCCTCCTACCGAAATGGGACGGCATCGATTTAGCCTCTACCAACACCGCCTCAGTTTCTACCCGCTATGCCCTCCCTGGTACGAACTCGTGATTCCTCGACCTCCGGCCTCCAACTGGCCCCTCCTCTCTCGGCCTCCCGGTACGCTCCCTCTCACATCGCATTGCTGATGATGTACTAGCTCCGCCCCATCTGAATGTGTCCGTCCTCTGTTAACATCGGAAGCAAATCATCATCTCTCTCTCCCCTACAATCCCGCATCCTATGGCCCATCCGCCCACAAACGAAAAACATCGACACCGCTTGAAACCCCCGGTAACACCCCCCTCCGGCATCCACCAGATCTACACCGGTAAAAAGTTAAGAGGTCACAGTATCAACTCGGCGAACTGGTGCACTCAAACGACTCGAGCCGGGCGAGTTTGGCCGAAAGGTCCTCCTCCGGAACTCAGAATCCGATGGTCCACCTGCATCGACTACCTCATTGCATTCTCTTCGACCTTTAGCCTCTGTGCTCCGCTAATTCCATCTCTACTCTCAATGCGCCGTCTCTAACCCATGGAAACCGTGAAAGTCGCCAGCATATATGGTGGCAAATCTCCCATATCAACCCATCTCGGAATTGAGAATCCTTCCGCTTCCTCGGTCGGGCGTATTGGAACCGGGAAGAAGCGACATAACTCACTAAACCGCCTCATACTCCCTAACAGACGATCACCCGAGTCAACAAATCGATCCCTCTCCAGCAAATGCATGCTGGTACTGTGACAATAATTCTTCTTCAACAAATACCACAAAGTCAGCCTCAACTCACCCGGTCCTCCCTCTAGCAAATAAGATAACTCAGAGGTTACCCCACCAATCACGAGCGCCTCGATTTAAATCAAGTGGCGAACCCGACCTCACCACACCTCAATACCCATGGACTCCAAAAATGGTCTCCCAAATTTAATGAACTCAATAGCATCAATCTATGAACCCACTCCAAGAAACTTTGGGGATCTTCTCCTCACGAACCGGGTCAAACAAATTTTACTCGAAAGCATCACCTCCTCATTGACTACCACCCGCCTGTGTCCCAATTCCTCCTCAACCCGCAGACCTCATTCCCAAAGAACAGAGTCAACTGAACATCAGGCGTATTAATCGGAACTCGGCTGCCTCCACACCGGCTCCACCCCTCAAAGACTCCTCGGTTCATCCCGGGCACGTCTCACAAGACGGGTCGCTTCACGCTGCCTCCACTCTCTGGGGGCAATCTCACCAGCCTACTTAAAACGAAAGAAAGACTTAGACTCCAAAAAAGACTCCAACTGCACAACTCAAAAAGAACACAACCCAGATGTATTAACATAACCACACGCAGACCACCAAAAAATATGTAAACCTCGGCTCATACTCAAATTGTAACGACCTCGCCCTGTGCCGTACGCCCCTCGAGATTAGAATCGGCTCCCAAATCCTCGACACCGCAGTCACCAATCGATGACGACTCGATTTCAAGGAACCCCGTCTCTTCAAAACAACTCAAGAAACAATATACAACTAACGACAACATCTCTTTAAGAAAAGAATCCATCGTGGTATTCCAACCATATCAACAACCAACATACAAATATAACTCCGCAGAGTACCAATACAACAACCTACAACAACAAGTATCTCAAATAACAACTCTTTACGCACAACAACCACAATCCAACAAAATAAAGAGATCAGTGAGATCAATCGCTAACCGCCGGCCACCTAAGCTCTAAAGCACAACACCCGACGACCAAGATGGAACAAAGACCAATTGGCCAACCTAAAGAATAAATTGCCGCCCATCGCGAATGGAAAATAGTTCATGTCTAAGGAATATATATCTCAAGAATGAAACTAATTTCCAATCACGCAATAGTATCAAAGGAAATAATTTTGTGATACGATAAATAAAGGGTATATGATATTATTCAACTTAAGATCTAATATAAAGTCACTACTAGTTCCATTATCATATCATATGTTCATAAATTATTACTAACAGGATTATCCAAAATGATAGTAATCAACAACAACATACGTATATCTCAAGAAAAATCAGAATAACATGCACAAACTAATCGCACTTACTTTATCCACAAACAATGACAACACCACAACCTCAACGACTAGACAACTCAGTAACTCAACCAACTCAACAACGATATCAACTCAACAATAGTATCAACTCAACAACTCAATAATATTATCAACTCAACAACTCTATCAACTCAACAACTCACAACTCAAAACCCTACAACTTAGTATAAGTCCCAGTTTCTGCTAACTAATGCACATATAATCAACCTCAACCTCGTTAGGAGAAAAACTTACGTCTGTCGACATGCCTATCACCGAATCGCAACGAGGTTTTAAACAATCACCGAATCGTCACTAGGTAATGCAGGCAACTCACCAAATCGTACTTAGGAACGAAGCAAGATACCGGACAAACAACTCAACGACAACAACATCAACTCAAACACACACAACTCTTCCTAATACGACTCTACAACTCCTCAAAAACACCGGTACGACTCATAGACCACAAACACAACTCAACGACTCAACCCACAACGCATAACCAACATATAATTCAATACAAACCACATATATACACATACACATATCCGTAATCAAATAGTTAATCAACACCAAGCAGATAGATATTTCACTTCGGCTACTAAATAAAATCTCCGCGTTAATCATTGGGTCAATGGGATTCTTTTCCCATCAACGCCTAAAAACATTCAAAATTATACTACTACTTATAACACAACTAGTAATATAACATTCTACCTATATATATAATCTCATCGATACTCTAAAATAACCCAACAAAAGCTCCCCTTATCACCTTATTCCAACTTCAGTTCGCAACCTTCCTATTAATGATCGAAGTCTCCAATTAATAGTTCCAAAGGCCCTAACGCCCGATATTAACAACTAATCATCGATTTCTAACCATCTTTAATCTCAAATCAATTCGCTATTCAACTTGCAAAAACTCATAATATCCGAATCATCTTTTTTAATCAACTAAAAATCGCTAAACTTACACCTCAAAACAACCTTAATAAAAGTCCAAGAGTACACTTCTATCATTTAAAACCATTTAGAAAAAGTCAACAAAAGTCAACGAAAGTCAACTAAAATTCTCAATATTTTTCACCCCACAAATCGATAATTATCACCTCTTAATGACACCCAAAAGTTTTAAATTGGCAATTCTATAACATAATAAATATCAAAGTCGAAAGTCAACTAAATTCCAAAAAGTTAACATCGTCAAAACTCAAGAAATACCGTGAAAAGATTCAAACTTTCTTACCTAAAACGGTAGAATGACTCGGGAAAACTCTCCAGGAAATTTTAGGACCAAAGCTCGCAAAATGAGGAAGAAAATGGAAGAAATTTTTTGAGGGAAAAATAAGCAGGAGTTCACCTATGCTTGACGAAGTAAGAAGATGAAAATGATGACGACAAAGTGCTAACGGATAACTATTATAAGAAAGTCTCGGTCCGCACAAAATATCTCAAGAGTTGCTTCCCTTTCTCGCTCGGTTTTCTGCTTAGTTTTCGCCCCGGTTTAAGCAACACAACCCTAACATAATTTCTTAATTCTAACCCCTAAATAATATTACAATAATACTCATACTGAACGAAGTTATTATACTAGGCTTAGCATTACTCAACTATTCAAATTTAAAATTTAACACTACCAAATGTATAGCTCTGTGATTCGCGATCACCCGCCCAAGCCTATCATTAATCCAAGTAGATAAGATAGTCTTTGTAGGAAATATTCATTCTTACGACCTTCAAGCAATACAGAATAAGTAGTCATGCTACTGAGCTTAGAATTCTATTCTATTTAATGTAGGGCTGTGGATTATAAAATTGCCCGAGTGTAAATGATCTACACATCCGAGAGCTGCTAGCTTAAGTTTGGTAATTTGTTCCTCCATTATAGTGAAATCTATTTTATGGCTCTACCACGGATACCCCAACACATCGTTGTGTGACAATTACATTAAAATATATCTCTTTATTTTAGTATTTTACTTAATTTCTTGCTTTAGAAGTCAGATATATCTCAAGTAGGTAGCAAATTTGCTTCCGCCAAGTATAACAAACCGATATTAGAGCTTAGATTCAGACAACAAGATGGATGAAAGTATGAAATTTAAAGAAGTTCGCTGCGAGAAATATTTATGGATTCTGTGACTCCGGATGAGATTAGTTCTGCCCTCCATAATAGAAAATTGTCACGTAGTTTTAGTTCGGTGTTCATTTATACACTAGTTGCTAACACTAGTCGTGTCTATGAAAATCGTATAGTTAAGTTCTTTCAACAGTCGACGATAAAGTCCGCGCGATCACGCTACGCTAATATTATACGGAGTCATCGGGCATGTCCCAAGAGAGGCAAAGTAACGTAAAAAGGTCGTGAATGGTATTGTCGTTTATTATCGCGGTGGTGATTCCCCGGGCGGGACATGGCCTTAGGGTTGCCGAGTGCCTGGCATTTTACACCGGCATGCGGTGTTCTCGATTCCGGCGTTATATCATACGTGTCCTAAGCAGGGAGCGTTCTCAACGATGTTAGCCGACGGTGGTTGGAATTGGCCTGGCTGATAAGGACACAAGAGATGGTAGATTTTTGACATTGAATAAGGTTAGACATGTGCCTCACATGACTACGAACACGTTATCTTTGGATTTGTTAGGGACAAGAATGGGTTTATTTCTTAGAGAACATCGAGGATCGACTGCATGTAACGCCTGCCCCCGCACCGGTCGGTGCTATTAGGACTTGATGGACCGCTTCAAACCACCACGGGTCTTTCCAAAGACGTCCTCACTCATGTGCTCACCGAGAAACTTCCCAAGGTCACCTTTCAACTTGCACCACTCCCGACGCACGCCAAGTAACATCGAGTTCTTATAGGACGAGCTCCTATTAAGACGATCTTGATGGTACGAGTAGTACCCAATCAAACTACATCAAACATATCACACACATTTTTGCAAATGTGTATTACAGCCTATAGAGGTGCGTATGTGATTCCTCGAAATGTGTGAAACGGGTACTTTGTATACCTGGGTAAGGTAGCACGCCAAGACGCTTGCTATGGCGTTAGAAACAGAGCAACCAAATTGTGTAGCTCAGAGAGATGAGCAGGGCACTTCTCGATCACTCTCTACGGCCAATAACGGGTTTCAAGGGTTTCGTGGAACATCACAGTGGTAGCCAACACCCGAGAAAGCACCACCGCTGGGGGTACCTTCTCGATAGATACGACAACGGGAGTGGAGTTAGCTCACTTCTCTCCCCAAGTTGCGTAGGAACTCGGTTCTCATGTGTTATATGTTGCCGTACCGAGACCATTTAATGGAAAACTATTATTGGCGAGGAGATTTCGCCGCTCAGGGGCTTAATGATCAAAGGAAAGGATCACAAGATAAAGATCCGGGGGAAGAAGATGACTCAGATTTCTACAAAGCAAATGTGGATGTAGCAGGTATATTTTGGCATACACCAGTTTTACTGCTTCGATTTTTTCACACATGATTGATGTTGTTAGTAGTGAAATATCAACAGTTAGTGGAGAGGTTTCTGCAGGGGGTGGTCCAACGGTGTTTGGACTTACCAACTGATTTGTTCTGGTATTTGCCCGGTGATAGGGCAATATGTGAGGTGGAGGTGTAGCTTAGCATTTTCTATCTCTTCTGGGTCTCATCTGGACACATCTGAGTACTTTCAGGTACATCTCTTTCACTATATGAACACATCTGATATTTCAGGTATATCTGATGCACTTCTGGGAGGTTTTGGTTTTTTGACATATGTGGAAGATTCAAATCAAGGTGGAAATTTGTTGGAATTTGGTTCATTGAATCTTTGAAATAATCACATCAAAAGTTTGAGAGAAAAGGCTCAATGTTTGGTCCTATAAAAAGTCTTAGTATCTTGGGTTATTCCTTATCCCAATAGTTAGTAGGTTTTGCTAGGCTTAGCATTAAATCAACTATTTAGTCTAAAATTTAACACTACGAAATAGATATAGTAGCTCTAGGATCTTGTGACGACCAAGGTCTTAAGTCTATTGTATTAATCCAAGGTAGATAGGATAGTCTTTATAGGGAGATATCCATTCTTAAGATCTTCAGTGTTGTGGTAGTTGTTGTGTGGGGTCCAAGAATAGTGAGTATTGTAATTATATTTTAGGAATAGTATAGGCTGTGATTCTGTTCGTTTGGGAATAGTGATCTACACATCTGAGAGCTAAGTTGGCTTAAGTCTGTAATATGTTCCTCCATTATAGTGAAATTTGTTCTGCCCGTGGATTAGTCCTAACACATTGTTAGAGATACCACATTAAAATATATCTCTTTATTTTTAGTATTTTACTTAATTTCTTATCTTAGAATTTATATCTATCTTTTATAGCAAATTTACTTTTCGCCGTTATAACAAAGATGATGATGCATCAAAAAAGGCCTGAACATAGGATGTTGGAAGGATAACAGTCCTCCTAGCAGGGGCAACAAGAAAAGCACCCCTTATGGCTGAGAAGTAATCTATTTGTGCATATCGTTTGAGTTGAGAATGTTATACCTTTTGCCATTTTCTGATAAACCTCATGATTGTTGGCTACAAAATCATGATTACTTTAGATAATTTAACTCGATTTTACGGTGTACATTCTTCTTTATGTAGGTTACATCATATTAGTGTCATCTTCAGATGAACTTCGTAAATCCATTATGACGCACCTTTGTTTTGAATTTTCTATAAAGGAATTGGGACCTGTAACTCTGTAAGTAATGTTTTTTGGGATTTCATTTAACAAGAGTACAAGACCACTATGGTTTGGTATACAATTAGACAAACAAGTCCACTAAGGTAGCTCTACTTATCCAAGACTTCATGGTTCAGCAGGATATCTCATCATATATTCATCGATCATCATCGCTTCCTCTCAATTTGGACTCTAAATTTGTTTCATTTTTACTTGTCTTTATAGTCTTGTTTCAAAATATTTATCCTTCTAACATAAAAAGTTTTATTTTTACATTTTTACTGTACTTTTTGACTACTTTTGTTATTAAATATCAATCAACCAATTATATAGTTTCAATTAATTGATATTTTACATTTTCAATATACTTTTTGACATTTTACATTTTCAATTATTAATTTTGCCATAATATTGATGACATACTATAGGAGAATAATTTTGCAGATATAAATTAATATTTGTTAGTATACATAGATTTCTTTTGAGATATTAGAGTAATCACATGCAAAGTTGCGACCTTTTGTAGCAAAAACGCAGAGATGAGTTCAATATTATTACAGGAAATGACAGGATCTATAAGAACAATTCATATATTTTGTCAAGCTATCAAATCTGTTCCAAGACTATACATCAAGATGATGAAAATATCTCTAAAAACTCAATGAAAATTCTTCTTTTTCTGCATATCGGTACAATTTATAGCTCAACCATCAATACATGTGAACCCCCTGCAAACCCACAACCATATGATGAATAAAATCAAACAAATGGTGAAGTCCAAAGACAACACTATCCAAACATGTTTCCGCCAAGATTTTTTGGCATGTCGTTGAAACATTACAGGATCAATGGACCCTATTACACCACTTTGATTAATACAAATATTATGATTGTTATAGTCCATTGGGCTAGTAGAAAAATCCAAACTTGAATCATCATCATCACAAACATCAATCTTCCTCTCTCCCCCATCTTTCACCTTTCCAATCCCACACAAATCTTTGAAAAATGGCCTTTTTTTCTTCTTCTTCTTCTTCATTGTCGTCCATTCATTACCTTCTAATAAAGGATCCTTCCCAATCCTTTTCCTCCCTCTTGTTGAATCCATGCTACTATTCCTCTCATCAGGACCCAATATCATCCCCACTCTTCTCACATTCGATTGCCCGAATTCACCCGAAACCGTTAACAATTGATGAAATACTGGATTGAATTCTCCTTGAAAACAATGGGAACCCAAACGATCAAGCTTCTTTTTAGACCAACCATTATTAGCAAAATTACCAAAAGCTTCCTTAATGGCCTCCAAAAAGGATAACCCATCTGGGTTTTCAAGCTTTTCATCATAAATAACGAAATATGTAAAGGGTTCTTGAACCAAGAATATGTAAGTCTTACCCCTAATGGTGTGTAAAAAAATTGTATGTAGTGATGGCCTATTGGCCAAACATAGCAAAGCTATAGAACCCAAATCAGGATGATCTTTGGAATTGAATTCAGCAAGAACAATTGTCTCCTTTGCTATACAAGCATACAAGATAAGACTTGGATCATATACCATACTTTGAAACCTTTAACCACATCCAGAGTCAATTGAAAAAGTTCAGGCTCAGGAAAGAAAATTAAAGAAAATGAGAAATGTTATTATTTATAACCAATCACGAAATAAATTCGAGCTTGATGGATTTTGGTCATGAAATGGAAGCATATCATTGGAATTTAAGATAAAGATTTGAGAGGCTAAAAGGTTGCTCTCTCAAAAAAGGTGGCATTGGCCATGGGCAAAAGGGGAGAAGAGAGAACAACAACCTTCTCTTCTAAACTTGAAAGGAATAAGAACGAAAAAAAATCAAGAGAGAGAAAAATGATATTGTACTTATTAATCATATTATAGTGATATAACTATTTGCCAACAATTACCAATTAGTTAGACAAATCACCAAATATTAGGTCATGGACGATATATATTCACTTTGGTATTAATTCATGACACGTATTATGTACTTTATTATACAAAGTTGATGTATTGAATTTATAGAACTTTGGAGATGTGTATATAAACAATTAACATTATAAATTTGTATTTCAAGTAATTGATACATGAATATCATAACATATGTTCCATCTCTCCACTTTAAAAAAAAGTGGTGTATATATCGAAGCGGCCTAAATTTCCAAGCATATAAAATTACTCCATTTATTCCTACCGATCGCATTTGGTTACGTGGCTGAAACATTTTCAACGCATGAAACACGACGAATGCACGAATTTAATGCTTTCATTTCGTCAGCTTATAAACACCACTTCATAAATTTTTTTCATAATTTTCAAGTCGACCAAATGAAAGATGCGCTGATACGGAGACGATTCATATAGCCACGCATTTGTCGGATACGCAACGACCCACCATGTATATGCTCATTTTTATTTTCTCACTTTTCACACTTTTTTGTTAACATTCATAAATCAATTGTTTTTTTTTTCTATTTTCACAAATATTTGTTATGAGTTGACATTATTTTCTATTTTATAATAATTTTAAATTTTTTGTTCATTATTTATATTAATATTTTAACGTTAAAGTTAATGTTTATCATGACTGGTATAATAATACATTATTAATATTTATTTAATATTTATCATGTTAAATCTTTTGTTAATGTTTAAAATATTAAATTTTATATTAATATTTATAATGTTAAATTATGTCAAAATATTACATTATTTAGGTTCGTTGCTAATATTAATGTTAAATTATGTCAAAATTATGTTAACGTTAGAGAACATTGGTAAAAAATATTAAACTTATTGTTATTATATTTAATTTTTTGTTAGATATTATCATGATCCATTTTATGTTAATATATATCACAATAAATCTTAAATTAATTAAGTATATTAATTATGTTGAAAATTATAACAAAACGCACATCAAAAATCATAACCCTACGCCAAGTATCGGGTTCATATGACAGTGGACTCATGTCAGTAGGCTCGCTTTTATAAAAGCTGCACAACACCGCGCTGCTTGTTGAAAATACTAATGACCGTATGCTTACAAGGCGGATGAAAAATAAACAGCATTCAAATTTTAAAAAGTATAAGATAATAATCGATATGTTATATTTTTGTAGGTTGAAATTATAACTTTGATATCAGTGGTTCGTATGTTGGCGTAATTTTATGTTTGTTTTAGAAATTGGTGGAATTTATATTTTTAAATTTTAATGTTTTCAAAATGTTAAAGTTAATAATTACAATAACTACGTTAAACTTAACTAATCGCTTATATGAATTTGAAGAACATTATGTAAAAAATATTGAAACTTATTATAGTTTTGTACCTTTTTTGTTAATATGTACTGCTTTATCCATTTTGTTTAATATATATCATGAAATCTTAAATTAATTAAGTATATTAATTATGTTGAATAATTATTTCAAAAATGTTCATACCATAAAAAATCGAATCTAACACTGGGTATCGTTCATATCACGTGGACTCACGCCACAGAAAGTTCAAGCTTTTGTCGGAAATCAATAGTTATTGGTTTCATTTATTATGCTTATCAAGGGATAATTGTCAGAATAATTCATTTACTACTTTAGTCAACGCGGATTATTAAACGCAACATCCAAACCATACTAATTGTAATTACAATGGGTTCTCAATGATAATACCGAGGTTACGCCGTATCAAGCATCCCATGGTATTAACGTTATATAATAATAATAATTGAAATAACCCCGTCCTGCAGATAAAGATTATTTTAAATATCTAGTTGCTCGATCAAGTGTTACGTGTAAGAATTATAATTTGTAGCTTCCATAAGAGTACATCGGCCGAGTTGGATTATATAAGGATCGACGGTAGAAATAAGCGTGACGTTCGCAGTCACATAGCTTGCTAAACCGGCATTTCCAGCTTTTTAAAATCGCAACCAACGACTCACACCATTCTGAACATCTCCCACCAACCCCAATTCACTATTCATCATCTTCATCAACACAAGAAACCCCTTTCTTCCTCAGTCAACCCCAAGAAGAAAAAAAAAGAAAAAATCTTCCCCATTTTCTCTTCCTTTGGCTGCCTCAAAGCTTTGTGTTGGGTTTGACAAACTTCTCCTCATCATCCTTTACCTGTAGCGTAAAGAAAAGCTCAGTTTTGTGAATGAAGAAGATTAAGTAAAGTTTCAATTTCGGTCAATTATGACTTTTAGTTAAGTAGATTTTAAAACCAGATGGTGTCATCTAAAGTTTTTGATTATGTATAAGGATAATAATCGATTTTGGGGTCAAATGCGTTTAATGAGTTAGTTGACTTTTTAAAGTTGACTTTTAGGCGACTTTTTTCCAAACCACTTTTAAGTTGTAAAAGAATATCTTGGGCCTTAATGTAGTTGTTTCTGGGAGTAAGGTTTTGCATCTTGTGGTCGTAGCGAGATGATGTTTAATAAGGTTCGTTGTAAAGTTGAATAGTATTTGGATTTTTGAGTAAAGCTTGTTAATACCGGTAAATTTGTTTCGGGAAAATTGATTATGGATCGATTAGAATTTTGTAAGTATTAGTGTCAGTCGCAATGGGGGCGATTATAGTAGTAGGGCTTTGTTAAATTCTTTGATTATAGTAATCGCTTATGCTCTCAAGCAGAGTAATTCCTTCCACCTTAATTTAATATTTCAGAACTAAGACGCGTTGATGTTTGACAGTTAAAACTGAATTAATTGGTACCTGGGCGAAAATTGTACTTTGGGTGTTTTTGGTTAAAGCGAAGTCAAAGGAAGCGCACTCGATTTCAATTAGGCGGCATTTCTATCACAGGCCGCGAGATTTATCTCACTCAGCGTAGATTAGTTTCATTTCTTCATGAATGCGTTGAATTTGATAAATCATTGTGAGCATGTTTATATATACTTTATCATTTTGATGTTAGGTGTTTTGTTGGTCGGGATTGGCATAGGATGAGATGTCAATAGCTCTTGAGATTTGTACATGGGAGATCGTTGTATATTTGTCATACAGCGGTAGGAAATACCACGATGAATCATTTTATTAAAAACTGTGATTTTCAAATGTATCGTGTTTATTGGTTTACTTAGGGACAGGTGGGTCTTTTAAATTTGAGTCATCCATCGACGCTGTGACTCGTGTCTGTGATTTGACATGATTCTAACCCCAGAAGTGGAAGCGGGTTAAGTTGGGCAATTCTTTTGGTATGAGATTTCAGGTTTTTACATTTTTGTTATCTCGTGTGTTATGTGCCTATCCGAGTTGTCTCTTTGAGTTGTTTTCGGGGCCGAGTACTTTCTCGGAGGTTCGGTATTTTCTTTCTGCTTTTCCTAGACCTGGCTGAGGATGCCACCGAGGTGTAGACGCCAGTAGATCTACTCGCGGCCGCCGGGGTGCCTGGGTGTAATCGGTGTCCCGGAGGGGAAATGCAGAGTGCCGCGGACGCCAATGTCAGAAAGCGTAGCGGCAGGACAGCCCATCGGGGAACATCAAGCCTCGAGTATCCCACTCCCCAGCTTGATCCCGCGGTCGGTGACGAGCGGAGGTCGAGAGAACGGTGCAGCCGTGCCTGTAGCAAGACAACATGAGGTCGAGTTTCTCGCATCAAGCTCTTCGACTATTTTCCTCAAGAGAGACCTCAAATTCCTATGGAGTCGTATCCCTATCGAAAGCATCGAGTTCATCGTGAGACACACGTGGAGACTATATTTGAGCCAACGGGCATGAAAGTGAGATTTGGTGGTCAAGTTCACCACTTATAGACTTCATGAGAGCCGCCTGTGGATCAAGGGGTGTAATTCAGCCTCATCCTTTGATCAAGTGTAGAGAGGACCCTGCGGTCTTCGGGGAGCTTTGTAGCTATTCAGGGAGAACTATTGCCTGAGTAGCCATATGGCTTCTATGGAGCAGGATTTTACTTGTTGACTTAGGGACTTGGTAGACTGCTGATGAGTATGGTGAGACGGTTCAAGTGGATGGCCGCCCGGCTCACTGCACATCCGGCTGCAGGAGGCGGTGTGCGCATCGACATATTCCGTGATAGATCGACACGGGAAGATCCGCCACAGCTATCATTGACGACCTTCACTAGATTTCATGAGTCTCAAAGAATCCCGACCGGGCGTCGAGATGTAGTTGGCCGAGCATGAAGCCAAAGCAGGGTGAAGAGGACGACACGGTGCATGAAAATCGGGTGGACCTCTGAGATTTCGGAAGACGAGGACGGTCCAACGTATCATCTCAGTAAGTGAGTCACTTTAGTGCACCTCTTGTTCGGTCCGGGATTGTTGCGCAAATCCTCGGTAACCTCATTTTCCCCGCTAGATCTCGTGGATTTAGAGGTATCACCGTTCTGGAGCATGGAAATCAATGAAAATTAATTCCCTTTATTACGCCAAGTGAAGCAATTGTGTATCAATCATCGACTGCATCGGGTTAAACACATACAAAGATATGCCCGAATTATATTTCATGCATGAAATTACACGAGACTTGTATATCAGAGAGATGTGTCTCTCAATATTTATATATTGATGAATACCGAATTGTTAAATTTGCAAGTTTAAATCAATTAAGTAATTGAAATCGGTTTAATTTATGTTATTCGAGAAAGCTACCGTTAGTATTTTAACGACCTGTTAAGTTAATTAAAGTCGGAACAACTCACTAGTGACTCATTATTTGATTAGAAGCCATAACGGCTCCAATTAACTTAACTAATTAAACGGATTTCTTAACGAAGTTGCTTAACGGTTGAAATTAGTTTTTGGTATTTAAAGAAAGAGAAAAGGTTTTTTCATTTCACGAAAAAATCCTTTGCCTCCTCCTCTCAATAAATACCGCCTCTTCCTTTGTGGAATCGGGAAGAGATTTTCTCTCCAATTTTGTTCCTAACAACTCTAGCAAATTATTTCTGGATTCGATTCTCCCGGTGTGTGCATTTCTAGAGGACATCGCTTGGGCAAGCTGACAAGCAATCGAGAAGTTTTTCGGGCGGGCATTCACGTAGACTTTTCAACTTGAGGAGTTGGTTTCATTTCGCTCGATCGTAAGAATTCTTTTTATTCATATTGCAATTTATGTAAGCTTGTAGCCTACTCAAGAGATTTTGAGGTTCTTCTAAGAGTAAAATTCATACTAGATTCTTAAACAAGTTGGCCCTCAGAGTTACTCAAGTTCGATGTATTTTATCTAATCTTCGATTTGTGTTTTACCTTTTAGTTGTTAATTAATTAGATTGATTCATGATTTGTATATTCAAATGGATGAATATATAATATGAAAAATCAACCCATTTTGTATGTATATAACACGTGCTGAAATCATCATTTCATTATATACATTTCGACGATTTGAATTTGTTTAATGAAAACTATTAATCATTTCGAAAAGTGGGTAGAGGTTTCAGAGAATCTTTGAAATTAAATCTTGCATGTTCACGAATTTTGAGGTTCATCTATTTTTTCCGCACTGTTTGATTTTTTACAATTCCGAAAAATTCATTGAATTTTTGGATTTAATCGAAAACTAGAAGTGTTTTTGAGGAAATCTAATTGACCTCGTTTCAATAATGATATTGTTGATGTTCATGTTGAATCTTAGATTTTTTTGAATTTTTGTAGCCTCCAAATCAAGCTTACAAACGCTGTAATTAATCCGAAATTGAAATTACCTCACGAATATATGTCGGGCCGGACTCGAGAATCCTTACAGGCGCCGGGTCCGGCCTCGGATTTGGACGCTCCGCCACCCGGGTAGCTCCATCGTCACTCCGCACCACACTTCGCGCGTGTCGGGCCGTGGGTGGCCGGAGGCCAGTCGTGATTTTGCCGCTGAAGTTTGCCGTCCGCTTTTAGAAAACCCTAAATTTTAGTTTTATGTAATTATTTTTTATTTTAAAATTATTGATAATTATTAATTTCGGTTTTAAATGTTAAATCATAAATTTTCTCATTAAGATGATTGAATATATATCTTGAATGGCATTAAATTTTATTTATATTTCCCTTTCATAATTATTTTCATTAATTGATCATTTTTGAAAATATTTTCACAGAACTTTTAAATTTTGAATTTCGAGTTACTCATTTGTAAGTACTGTTCCATGATTTAAGTGGTTGGTATTATTATAATAATTATCATTAATCATGTGAATATATTTAAATTGAAAATTTACATTAATTGTAAAATAACGGGTAATTAATTAAATAATTGCTTAACACATTTATTTTTATTTCATTTAATATATAAGGACATTTAAGTGTATTTTATTTGTTATAACATTGGCCTATATATATCATATTTTAAATGGAAATCTGATGCGTGATAGATACGACCCACGCTTTTATTTCGGGTTCACAGACTTAGATTGCCAGAAACGACCACGAGTCATATTATTTTATTTTATTTTATTTTTCTTGTTTCTCCCACAAGCTCAGACATGCCGCCTTAAGTTGATTAGTGTATTTGAATTATAATTCAAGATGAATCTTAGTGGAGATTCCGTGTTTTAAGACAAAGAACGTATTGTGGCCAAACGTAGTTTTTCTCAAGTTTTGAAAATGTAATAGAGCCTGTAATGGCATCGTATTAGGTTTCCTTTGAATGCGCATTACTTGTTTTATTTAGCAATACGTAACTGAACGAAGTACAAAATTGAG
>JADFUC010002264.1:0-36759 GCA_019722365.1 Lithospermum erythrorhizon | reverse complement strand
CTAATCTCTTACTCATGATAATCTAGTCACCGAGAACTCTTCTGGAGTCTCAATAAACTATAATAGTTCTTCAATAGTATCATGATTATTCGGATCATCAATGATGACAAATAATTAAATCATAACTATATATAAGATCAATATAAACTTAATAATTCAAATATATCATACACATAATAAGTAAACAAGTAGATCATATAATCATATAATCACATAAGACATAATATAAATATAGAGTTAAACATGTATGGCATACTATCGATAGTAGACTCGCATAAGGCTACGTGATAATCGAATAAAAATGATCAAAAATAAATGTCTAATACGGCAGTCAACTTATAATCCATCTTTTGACGGCTTTAAATATACAAATATTTTCTTTACTTTAACTCCCAATCTGAGTTAAGTTCCTAGGATACATATTTGGCGCTTCAGCATCATAACTCTTTTACATGTATACTCAACTTATACATGTATTCACGTATAATGTGATTTATCGTATATACATACGTCATATACGCATATCAAGAGGCTATATTGCTACCAAACATATATAATTTCGATACCCTCCATCACAAAGCGATGCGATACTTTATAATTCGCTTAGTGCTTGCACAAATCTTTTGTGGTAAATCTTATTTCGCTATTTGCACACATATACCCAATATATATTGTCGCTAGTGATTTATTTGATTAGACTTCGGTCTAAAGTTCTCACTTCTATGTTGAGTTTCGTTAGACTGCATTCAGTATATATTTCACTAGTATCATATTTCATTACACTGAGTCTAAATTTCACTTTATAGTAAAGGAAGTTTTGGTTACCACCATGCCTTTTCTATTTGATCATTCATATATATATATATATATATATATATATATATATATATATATATATATATATATATATATATATATATATATATATATATATATCTACTCACTTAAGTAGATAGATTTCGCATCCTCATATTACTTCATTATATGTAGCTCTTAATTTGGCTGTCGATAATTTTTTAATTTTGGTTCCACCATGTCTATGATAATTAAGATCTCATTATAGTCATGAATTTCTCATATGTAAATGTCTCTAGACATTGTTCTTTAGCTTATTCATGATATATTCACGCATTCTTCCTCGAGGCGATTCTCCTAGACCATCTTCAATGTCATATCTTCGATGGTGGAACTATATCATTTACAATGGTTCTTCCGGAACCTCCACTCTATTTTGAGTGTTTACAACTGTATAAGGAATTTCATTGCTATCTTCGAGGCTTCCAAATTTGTTTGGTTGTGACTTCTAGTTCATGTCATCCTCTATTTATATTTTATCTTAAACTTCAAGTTCATATTTATTCATTTTTGAGGATCATCTAATATATGGATATTTCAATTCAAGATAGTCTATTTTTCTAGTTGTATACTATTCTCCCCCTCAATGTTGAAAATATTGATATATCACAATGAAAAATTACTTGATAAGTTAATTTCAATTTTATATTTTCAAGTACATAGATGTACATACCTTCCGATATAATAATCATTTAAAAATTCATCATTTGTGCATAGTATTGAGAATATATGATGCACACATAACTGGAGTGTAAAATATGCGGTTAACCAACTATATCGGGAGTTTTTTGTAATAATTTGGCATAATGTGAACAAACAGCATTAAGACAAGGTAACATTTTCCAACGACCACTGAGTATCAGAATTCAATGTGCCCTACAATACCAACTGGGAGTTTTCACTATGAAGCTCACATAAATTCTTCAAACTTAATAGTTTATCGACTCTCTTCAACGAAAGGCCCCAATTAAATATTCAATTATTCTTTCGCATCGCAATTCAACCCGGGATGCTCTAACCCGTTACGCTAAATAATAAAATTTTCACAATTTTCAAATTCGATTTGACAAAGTGTATTTTGATATGCAAATATACTTCGTAACAATTATATTAGCTCTTCCAGCCTTCAATTGATTTTGCTACACTTTTGATAAATATTAGTTTTCCGAGCATTCACTATTGCCTCCCAATGCCAGAGATAATTACATATATTTTTAAAACTGCTTAGATTTCTTTGTAATAACCCTGCCTGCATTTCAATATTACCGTGAATAATAAGATACTAGTTGCTCGATAGATTATTTCGGCGAGTAAAATAAAAATTTCAAAGTTGAATAAGGAAAATACGACGAATCGGTCGGTTGGTAGTACATTTCGGTATTTAGAATTTTAAAGTTGTAATCGAACGTAATGCATATTAGTTTGGTGGTAATATAATTTGAGGATGTGAATGTTAATGTTCGGGAAGTTGGTTGTCGAGATGTTTAAAACGGTAAGATTTATCAATTAAAACGACGCAAGTCACACACATAAAACTATCACACCTTAACCCATAAACCAACCTTAAGACTCAAACGGCATCACCTTCTTCCCCCTACGCCAGACGCTGGCAAGCCTCCCCTCAAATTTCTTTCTTCGATTTCTCCATTCACAGCTTTGGACCTCAATTTTTTGGAGAGTTTCTCCCCAACATCCTCTTCATTCATGTAGAAAAGGTTTGATATTTTCAGTATTTCGTGAGTTTCGTTGAGTTGAATTTTTGTGTTTTGATTTTAATACAAGTAAATCCATTCTTTGGGCTTTAAATGAAAGGTTCTTTCGAGTCAAGTTAAGCTTTTGACGAGTAATTAAGGCTGCTTTAGTGGACGTTTGACTTTTGAGATTTAGTTTGACTTCTCAAGCTTGTGGGATTATTATTGCATATAATTATTATCTAGGCTTAGATTATAGTATGTGAGATGATAATAATCGATTGGGGTAGAAAGTGTCATGAGAAGTTGAGTTGACTTTTGAGTTGACTTTAAATAGTTTTCTAAAAATGTGGTCGAGATTATAAATATGTTGGTTGACCTTTATTGTGATTTTTCTGAGGTGAAAATTATGATTTATAAGTCAGTTGAGGAATATATGTCAAATTTGTTTATTAGATTTCGGTGAGTAAACTGCTTTGGTATTTGAAATTGTTAGAAACGGGTTTGATTAGTTGAAAAAGTTGATTGGGTCGATTGAAATTGGTCAAAATGTTAGTATTTTTGCTAAGGTGTCAATCGACATGGATTTACTCCTCGATAGTTGAAATTGCCATTTTAATAGTCTTTGAAACATAATTAGCAATCTATATTTAAGTTCTTAATTTGTAACTAAAATGGGTCAAAAGTCGAATTTAATTAAGAGGTGGTTAAAATTATCATGAGTAGTAATTTTGTAATTTTGGGTGTTTTGATTAGACGCGAACGTGGAAAGGTACTTGATCGACAGACGACGCTTTATCAAGCAACTGGCGAGTACTTATCCCACGGGTGCTATATTACGTACTTACTTTAAATCAGCAGAAATATGTCCTTGTGGTATGATTACGAGAATAAGTATACATACATTGTTCTAAGGATTATGTGTGATTCATTTGTGCGAGCCACGATATGACATGTGATTGTATTTCGGTGGCGTCAAGATTAGCTTCGGCGTAGTGAATAGCTTGAACTCTCAACTTAAGTTTCTTGATTTCTCGTGGGCCTTGTCGGCATTTCGATTTCTCGTGGGCCTCAGAGGCATTCCTCGATTTCTCGGTGGGCCTTGTCGGCACTTTTATTTCTATGGGCCTCATTTCAAGACTTTATTGATTTATGATCAGGAGATGTTTTAGTCAAGCAGGTTCTGGAGCATTGCTTAGAGGAGTAGCCCATTGCCGAGGTGTTTCTTGAGTTACATGCGTGACTTTCAGTGACTTGAGTATTAGGATATGACCCATAGCTGATGATTGTGGTTGCCGACTCTCCTTCCTCGGCAGTGATACGTGACACCATCGCCTTATACTACGGTATAAGAGCCGTACGACTTTTATGATCATTTCCCTCGTGTGTGCATTGTCGGTGTGGCCTTATACTTAGCGAGGCGCGGTTTGGCGTTATACTGCATAAGAGCGGTATGATTCTTTATGATCACTTTGTTGCGCTAAGATTGTTTACAAGTGGGCCTTATACTTAGTGTATAAGGCGGTTTAGCCTTTATACTTAAGATAAGAAATGTATTTAATTTCTATGATCACTTTCCCCGTGCATTGCCGCGTGGCCTTATACTACGTATAATCGGTTACGATACTTCGTGATAAGAAATGTGCTTATTAAATATCGTCCATTCCCAGTGTAGACGGATTGAGCATATGTGCATTGAGCTCGGGTATAGTCAGGAGATACGGTGAGATAAATGGGTTGACGACCGGAGTTATAGTCGTTGTCGAGTCTCCGTGATTTTATTCTCGCGACGGTGTGCCTTATCGAGACTTTACAGATGTATCTTACATGTTGTTTAAATTTCTACGGTGTCAGAGTAACTGCTTTATGACTCGCTTATTGGTTATGAACATTGTGTTGATTATACTAGATGTTGCCTTGATGAAATTATATTGAATTAGGTTTCGGTTGATTATTGATAATATGATCCGATTTTTCTGTGGATCCTAGGTCAGTATTAATCGTTATACATCCTTGTTGAAAGTTGAGTCAAGTTAACGGTCAGATAACTTTTTGAACGAGACATTAGTATAAAATTATAAACCCACGCTCACGCTAATCTATGGGATTTATGTTGATGATATTTTAGTGATAAGTGGAAAATTGGATTTAAACGTTAGTATATAAGTTACATCTAACCACCTATGTCAAGGGCCTATCGAGGCGGATAAGTTCAGACTAAAATGAATAATTTGGTGAGATAATTCCATGTTTAAGTTATCTTTTATTTAAGATATACGTTGTTCAATTGTATTAAGATAATAAATGATTTGGAGGTTCTATGATAAACATTCGATGTCGAGGAGGCGTATGACTATAATTGGGAATAAGACTTTCAGTGAACTAAAGATAATCGTTGAGTTAAATGTCAGTCGTGGTATGTTTCCGAGTTGTATATTATATCAAGAATTAGCTATACTTCATAAAGATAACAAATGTAGATATCTCATGACAAGGCGCATCGCGAGTATTGTCGACGTGGAAGCGGATTTATCAAAGGGAAAGCAATTAAGAAAGATTTATATCAGGCGAGTATCACATGTAATACAACTCGAGGTATATGTTTTTAACAGTAAGTGACTCGAATTATCCCTTTGTTTGTGTGTGTGTGCGGGTTAACTTCGTGATATTTCAGATTCACCAGCCTCCTACCGACTCTATTTTCCCTATGGGCGACATTTTATGCCTAGGTTGTCATGTGGGACGACCGAGACGACTGCCGAAAATTTCGCACTCGCTGAGGTGGCGACGGTGGCTCAAGACCTCAAATACCATACTTTTATCTTCTTTGGAGTTTTTGTTGTACGCATAAATTATTGTTGTCTCTCGAAATAGAAACCCATTGTTTGACGTTGTATTTATATTATTACTTTCGCTTGTCAGAATAGTTGATTAGTGTCAACCACCGATCTATTATCTCTTCCAGAGCATTCAAATAATTTTGCACTACCCCGATATCGTAATAACACTCAGCTTTGTGTTATTAGATAAGAAAATATTTCTTATCTTTGAAGCGGCGGTAGTTGCTGCAATTATCTACAAGACATATTCTTTATCTATGTCATTGCAGCAATCCTATTGAAAAATTGAAAATCATACACTGTAAGTTCTTAGAAAGATAAAAGTACATGTAAGGATCAGTTAAATATTAAATCTTTTCCTTAGCCGTAACTAGCCTAAACATGCATAATTACAACACTAACTATGATTGTGGAATTCATTAGCCTTCGCATCTATTGTTCATCAGGATAACATTCAAGCTCCGGGTTATCAAGTAAGAAGATTTTTCTTCTCTTTTAAAGTTGGAGATGACAAGGCTTTATATACTCAGACAATTTGCACTATCTCGGATGGTTACATACTCAGACAATATCATTTGTAAAGTACTTCTAGACCTTGAAAAAATCAATAGTAATCAAATTCATAAAGTTCAATTCATGTAACTGAATTTCAATTATTTCAATTATATGAGTCTTCAAGGCTCATGAATTCACCATATTATTTTCTTTCAAAACATAGATTCTTCAGGAATATTCAAAATCCCTTAATATATATGATTATCATTTTTAAGCCCTTAATCTTTCCATATTTGTACTACTTAAAATCAAAAGTGATAAAATATACATCAAAAGGTTCAAAGATATTTAGTCTTCTGTGACTAATAATAATCTAAATTTTGAGTCTTTTAGTCAGGAACAGCTTTATTATGATTATAAATCTTGTAGGATTAGTCTTCCGGATTAATAATAATCTAAATTTCTCCAACTATACATAATCAAGTCTTATAGACTAGTCAAGTGAGATTATGCGGTGAATAAATATTTTTCGTAAGTCTTGTGAGACTAATAATAATATATCTCTTACCACATAATATCATACAATATCCATTAATAAATTTACATGATGATAAATTCAAATACATGGTATATAAATATATATATAAAACTAATTTTTATCGAATTAATAGGTCTTCATGACTTAAGCATTTGATAATTTTCTTCTTGACTCATATAAAATATATAAATCTAATGATTAGTTTTAATATATGTAATAGTACTTAAAAATATCATTCTAATCATACTACTGCTAATACTTAATCAAACTAATTATAATTAATATTTTATACTAGTAGTTATATTAGATGCAGTCAAAGATATAAACAATAATATTCGTATTCTAAATCAACTACTCTATTAGAATCCATATGATCCATAATATAGTCAAAATCATATACTACTTAATCGTTACTACTCTTTCAAGCTCACTTCATATGACAATCCATAAAAAATTCATAATTTTATAATTGGAGACCTTTAATCCACTGGAGTATTTTAACCATTTCCGCTTGGTATGTGCACATCTTCAAAACTACAAGCCATCTTCAAATAATATTCGAGAATGATACTAACATTTTTCCTAATGGCCAAACTTCAGTATTTTTTTCATTGTATCGCATCGTTGGGAAGATTAATCGCTGATAACTTAGTTACGAATATAAACTATAAACAACTTAAATAGACGTAGAATAAAGCGAAAGTAATAGTTGTTTGATACTCAATAAAATACAATACGCATTGGGTGATAACTCGATAAATAAAGAAATTTCTACTTTCTTAATCAGTTTATCTCTTTCGATAAACAAGACGACTTAGTTGATAAGTCAAAACATCCATTATTTCCATAATACTATCAAATATTATGTGATGCAGAATTGTGTTAAATGTTCAAATCCTTCCCATTAATTTTTGCGTCCATCTTGGACGTTAATCAATCATCAATACCAATATATACACCACAATTAATGACTATAACTAATTAGTGTGTCCTAATCCCAAAACATGCCATTGCTAATCATCCCTCACAGCCGACCTTAAACAGGATTTGTACTCCCTTACACCATGTGCACAATATAATCAAATAAAAATATCAAGCGACTTCATACAAGCGAATCAAATCGGCCTCAAATTTAACATTCACGCTTCCTGATCGACATTTGGACCTGACCAAAAATTCGAACCTGTCAAAAGGCCCCTATGGGGAATTGAAAAAAAATCAGCCGTCGTTGCCTGGAAACGGCAGCTGTTCTCAACGCGGCCCGATTTGTCACTTTTTTTTCTCTTAATTTTAAAATGTTTTTTAATAATAATTAAGCAAAAAAAAAATTATACCAATTATTTTTATTTTTGTTCTATAAATAAAGTCAGGGTTTCAGGCTATTTGACACAAAAAATGGCTTTACGTATGTTTGATTATTATGTATGCATTTCAGCTTCTGAGCTCGATTTAATAATATCACATATATTTTTAAAAAATTATAATATTATTTATCAGGATAAAATATTATGGTTTTTGAAATTAAAAAAAAATATTTTGACAAATTTAATTTTAATTTTCGTCAATTGTTGTAGTAATTATAAATTTAATAATTATATACGAAATAAATAAAGTTTAAATTAAAAATACTAAAGGAGTGATATGCTTGGAGCGACATTTTATGGAGAAAAGCAATTTGAGCCCCTGAATTTACACCGCGCGATCATGCAGAAAAGTTAATTATTTCGTGACGTTTAAAATAACGTAGTTGTGTTAAAAAGTCACACCTGACATCCGTCAGCATGATTTATATTATACGATCCTCTCTGCCTGTTTCACGCCTGCCTAAATAATTTAAATTTCATTCTATAAAAATGTATTCACGTTGTCTACAATATATTCCTCATTCAATTCTGACATTTCCATATTTCTAACTCTGCCACCTTCTTAATTTTTCAATAGAACACAAAATATCACCCTTGATTTTCATTCCATAATATTCCTATTCTATTATTATGGCAAAGGTTCAATTCTTATTCTCTTTTCTATGCCTACATCTTCAACTTTCATCAATGGGTAATTATTAATCTCATTTAAACTTCATTGGCTCATTTAATTTCTTCAAATAATCTATATCTTAATTTTGAATTCTTGATTACTATTGTGTTCTTAACGTACGTGTGATATGCCATACAGGTGTTTTTGGAGCAACATTTACATTAGTTAACCAGTGCAGTTACACAGTATGGCCAGGTATTCTTTCGGGTGCTGGAACAGCCCCGTTATCATCCACCGGGTTTACGCTCAACCCCGGCGAGTCCACTGAAGTTTTAGTACCTTCAGCCTGGTCGGGGCGATTGTGGGGTCGGGCCATGTGTGGTTCAGACCCCACAACTGGTAAATTCAGTTGCGTGACAGGTGATTGCGGCTCTGATACCATTGAATGCTCTGGTGGTGGAGCAGCACCGCCTGCCACGCTAGCTGAATTTACTCTAAACGGTGCAGGTGGGCTTGATTTTTATGATGTGAGTTTAGTAGATGGGTACAATTTACCCATGCTAGTATCACCACAAGGTGGTGGTAGTGGGGGTGGAAATTGCACCGCTACCGGTTGCGTTGTCGAATTGAATGGTGGGTGTCCGACGGAGCTGAAGCTGATGAGCGGCGGTTCTGGTGATGGTGGGTGTGTTGCATGTAAGAGTGCTTGTGAGGCGTTTGGGGATCCCAAGTATTGTTGTAGTGGAGAATATGGGACACCAGATGCTTGCAAGCCTAGCTATTATTCGGAGTATTTCAAGAATGCTTGCCCACGTGCTTATAGCTATGCTTATGATGATAGTACTAGTACCTTCACTTGTGCTGGGGCCAATTATGTCATTACATTCTGCCCCACCCCTTCTACCAGGTGAATTCTTGTTTCTTTCTTATAAACTTGTTTTAATTACCGTTGTCGTTGTTATGAGTTTATGCTTTAATAAAAAGATGAATCGATTTATTATGCCTTTGGATCTATTTGCATAATTGCATCATGATGTTATTGTTGAGTTTATTATGTTGAACATGACATGATTAATTAAAAGATCAAGTTGATCTTTGGTTGCTAGTCACTTAATAGTGATTCAAGTTGGAAAATGTCAAAGTGGTTTCCAGAATACTATCGCTGGACTCGATTCGATAAGTTAGATTGGTAAGTTGATTGTTACTTGCAATTTATTATGGATTGATTAGTCAAATATTGACAAGGTATAGAGAGTAGAAGCCGCAACATTTCAAGAATATAGTGAGGAATCCTTCATTTCTTGAGAAATTAAGTTCAAGGTGTACACGAGTTTTTTTATGGCGTTCGGCTCTTTTTAAGTTCAATTAAGTTCGACTTGATTTCCAATAATCAATTGCAAATTTGATTGAAGTGTGACAAAATCATAACCTACATGATGTTACCATTTGATCTGTTAATGGATGACATTAACGTCTGTCTTTTTTATATTTGATGTCTTGTGTGTGTGTGCGCGCAAGTGTAGCTACTGTTTTGCAGTATCTTACTTATAAGTGGCATAAAAAGTTTTTTGAGACACATTCTATAGTTCTTTTTCCCTAATAATTTTCTATCGAATACTTCTCCCACCTTCTTCAGAAATGGTGCATCAGAACTTGACAAACATAGCAACTTTTAATTACTTGAGTTAGTAACATAATCGAGTACTACTTTTTGGTTGAGTTGTCGAAACATGGATGTATCTTGAACATGTGCCTAATTAGGTCTACCTTTTCATGTTAATGCGTTTGTTTGCCTTTGTATGCAAGTCCTTATTAAGACCAACATACCTATGTTGCAATCACGTTTCAACACAATTAGGCAAGCCATGTTATTCTTAATCAAGCACTATTTTTTGCTATATTTTAACTGTTCTTTTTAATCAATCAGAACAGACATGTCCTGAATCTGATTTATTCAAATTTATATTCAATTTTAAGTCTTGAATTTGTGAATCTTATACGAATGTATTGATTTTTTCTTTGCAGTCAGAAGTCTTCTGATGGAGGGATAGGTAGTGCCTCGCTAATAACAAGCGGAAGCATCCACCGACTGATTCCGTCTCAGTTCTGCAACATTTTGGCCACTCTTTTGTTAGTTATATTAGTTGTGTCGTACGTGGACAATCATGAATGTAAAAATTAGAAAAATTTTACAATAATTTATTTTTCATTGAATACTTCAAATACTAATGAAAAGATTAACTCAATAGATTGACGTCCATTTAAATACAAAATAATGAATTTCAAATAATATAAATTTTTGAGTTTTCATATTGTCTTTAATTTATTTCAAAATTTTAACACTATCATGTTTGTCATTATTTATTCACTTTATTTTAATTAGTCTTACTTTTATTATTTGTAATATTTAAGTATTTTGCCTTATATATATCTTTTTTAAATGCTTCCACCATATTTATTGAGAATTATTTATTGTTATTTTTATCAAAATAATTCATATGTTTTTTAAATAAACTAAACTTTATTGATGTCAAAGAATAATAATTTACAAATCATTCTAATTATTACACTACTGAAGAGGTCGACAACCAATTGAACTTGTTTCTAGTGATGAAAAATTTAATATTTGAATAATGTTGAATATAATTTGTTGATGTTTGATTGTCAAAGAGTAAATATGATTTAATGTAAAAGCAATTATTGTTATAAATTTGTTGTGAAAATATGAGATTAGGAATTTTTAGTGTAATGATTGTTGACTAGAAACTACAAAAGATTTTATAACATACAACATGATTTATTCTTTATAACTATGATGTTAGAAAATAGATGTTTGTTAGTTGGTGACATATCAAATCTATTTCAAATAGTTATAGTATAGTATATTTTGAGTTAAAAAGATACATGTTTCATATATGATATATTTTCGTCTCTTAATAATTAAATTCATCAAATAAGTTCGTGTAAGTGACATCAAATTAATCAATACTACTATATTTCACCCGAACTTTTCGAGAAACAATTGTATGTGATTGTATACCCACTGGAGGATTTATAAACATTAGGAGCATGTAGAATCTTGAAACGTGTTAATCTTAATATTTAGATATCAATTTTTCTAACCACGCTCTTTATAAATATATGTTAAGAAATAAAATTGAAAATAAAATACAACACTTAAAATTATAAAAGAAATATGTTTAAAAAATATTTTTATATAAATTTCAAATACAAATCTTGTATCAAATATTCTCCTCGACATATATATATTGAGTATATGCAAAATCGTAGAAATTTATAACTATCATTGAAATTGAATGTAGTCTAAATTTTCACTTGATACGTCGCATCTGTCCCCAGAATTTTGCAACCTCTGTTGTATAAGGCAACTATGCAAGAAGACAATTTTATTAGATTTAATCATATAACAATAATAGAAGTGTACCATTTATCATTGGCGTTGGATCGATGACATTAAAAAAATGAAAATAGTTGGCAAATTATTATATATATTTTATAGAGATAATTCTTTAATTCGATAGTCATTAATAGAAATAATAATAAAAGCGTCGAATACATTTACTACTATCATATTTTTATGAAGAAGATAGAATGTCGGTAATAAGTAAAATATTTTTCATATTATATTTATATTTACTTAGCCGTGTTATATAATAATGACATAAACATATTAGCTTTCATGAATGAAATTTCTCACAAAACATTTATTATCCATTTATGTTTGAGTGAGAATATTGTTTAACTTGATCACTTATGCATAGTTAAGTTATATGTAAGATTGTTTTAATTGATTTGAAAAAGATGTATTATTTATATTTGTATTCAACATTTGGTATTAAATATAATACAACGATATTAATGTTAAATCTTAGTATAACAAAATCAATCAAATGTAAATACACCATACTATGATCAATATTTTGATTCTAAATTTCTAATGAGCAAATGGCAAATTGATAATATAATTTGATAAAAGGTAATAAAAAAAATAAATTGAAAAATAAAAATAGCGTTTGAGAAATTACTAAAAATGATTAATGGTTTTAAATATATAACTAGAGTTAAATTAGAAGAAATATCGTTGAAGGCTTTTTATTTAAGGTGCTTACCAATGAGAACAATATTTTGTAACGATCACTTGGGGTAAAACTGCGAGTTGGGACCGTCGTCAGCCTGAATAAACGGAGTCATGGCGATGAACAACGATAAAATGGCTTCATTTAACGTGATATCAAGGCCATACAAACTCTAGATCCGTCGAGATTGAACTAACTGACAAGCGAGAAAGTAATAATATAAATCTGACACCAAACAGTTTATTTTACAACAATAATTATTATGTCTGTTAAAGAGCACAAAGAATATAAAAGTATGATTTGTTGAGGTCTTGGTAACATTCAGCGCTCCAGCGAGTGCAATTTCTTCGACGATGCATGCCGGTCGTCCCAGCGACAACCTGAGCATAAGCATGCCCATAGGAAGCGAGTCGGTGGCGGGTGGCCAGTCGCGAAGTTAACCTACGGCTCATATAATCGAGGATAATTCAGAGACCGCGCTGTTGCGACTATCCGCCTCGATAGTTATATTTTATATGCTACTCGAACAGATAAATTTTTCCTTAATGACTTTCAGGTGCCACCGACAAATCCCTGCGTCAGTAACTTACTCGCGTGCCGCAATCGCGGAAATATCTCTGCATTTGTTATCTTCGCTACGTATAGCTAATTCCCGACGATATACAACTCGAACATATATACTCGGCATCTACCGTAACTTCAGGCATACACTTGCTTCGAGCCACTTATCTTTAGTTCACGCCCAATGTGATACTCGGTTATAGTCTATTTTTCTTATGAGCTTCACAATGTTTATTGTAAGAACCTCCGTCATTATCATTATCTTAATACAAGCTGACAGCGTGTCTTAAATCAAGATAACTTAGAATGCGGAATTGCTCTCACTTAAATTTTTCATTTAGCCTCGGGAACTTATTCAGCCTGATAGTATCAGTAAATTGCTTAAGTGTGACATATACTAACACGTTTGAATCCAACTTTCCTTATATAAATAAAATATCATGGCATCCATCTATAGATTATTTTGGGCGTCGAGTCTAATTTGTGTACCTAATGCCATTCAGCCGGTTATCTCGACCGTTAACGGCCTGACTTTAGCAGCAAAGGATGTATAACGATTAATACCTGACTTAGGACCCACAAGAAAATCGATGTATTATCAATAATCCAGCGAAACCTAATTCGACATAATTTCATCAAAGCTGACATCTAGTATAATCGGCCAGCGTTCATAACCAATAAACAAGTCATAAAGCGGATCATACAAGACCATAGAAAATTTAAACAACATGTCAAATATGAATGATATTTATATATATATATCCCCGGACTACCTAATAAGATTAAATGCAACGTAATTCCAAAGTCTCGAGACATAACATATGGAGATATAATAGAAAGTTTGATGGCGCCTGATCACCCGAGAAAGAACTCAAGAGACTCAGCGCCGATATAACTCTGATGTGAACCATCATCTCATCCCCCACAGCGCCGCAACTTTCCCAATGCGCGTATGCCGATCCGTCTACTGCGGGGAATGGACCAATTGATAATCACGCTTTTTATACGAAGTATAAGGCCAAACCGCACTTATCTGGGTGGTGGAAGCAAAAGCGCATATACACAAGTATAAGACACGCGCGCTTATACACACACTAAGTATAAGGCAAACCCCTTGTTAACCGCGCACTTATACACTAAGTATAAGGCTAACAGCGCTTATACCACGAGAAGTATAAGGCCAATAAGCGTCACATATCCTGCAAGGAAGGCGAGCCACTTCTTACAATCATCACCGACTATAGGGTGACATCGAATACTCAAAATTAAGCACCGAAAGTCACGTAACCCCAGCGGCGCCTCTGACCAACAACTACTACACTCCCAGACAATATCCAGCGCGCGGCTAAAACATCTCACAATCATAAATCAATCGCGGCAGTCGACAAGGCCACGAAATACCAAAAGTGCCGACAAGTCCACATAAATACAACACGGTGCCAGCAAGGCCCGCAGAAATACCAAAGTCTTGCGACAAGGCCCGCGAAATACAACGAGCCCGACAAGGCTACGAATCCGAAATGCCGACAGGCCCACGAACACAAGAACATAAGTTGTGAGTTTAAGCTTGTACTTACCAGCGATCTTGACGCCACGGAAATACAATCGCATAATCATAACATGGCTCGGCATAAAATGAATCACGCACAATCATCAACAATTACCGCATTATGCCGTTCTGGCATAATGTTTTGATGACATGTTCCGATTTAAAGTAAGTACGTAAAGTAAGCGCCCGTGAGATAAATTACTCGGCTTGAAGTTATGATAAGAAGCGTCCATTGTCGATCCAGTGCGCTTTCCCAGCGTTCGCGTCTAATGAAAACACCGAAATAGCCGATTACTACTCGCGAGAAACAATTTTAACCGCATCTTAGTGAAATTTTAGGACTTTTAGGCCCATTTTAGTTACAAATTAACTACTTAAGTATAGATTGCTACTTATGTTTAGAAGACTATTAAAATGATGAATTTCCAACTATCGACTAAATCCGTAATGATTGACACCTTAACCAAAATACTAACATTTTCAACCAATTTCAATTAACCCAAATATCAACTTTTCCAACTAACTAAACCCATTTCTAACAACCTCAAATCCAAGCTTGAATTTCTCACCGAAATCTAATAAACTAATTTCAACATATGTTCACTCCAAAAACTTATAAATCATAATTTCCACCTCAAAACAATGTGATAAAGGTCGAGTAACGTATTTATACTCTCGACAACATTTTAGAAAAAAGTCAGCTTCGGGCGTCTCCCAATATATTCAACAAGATCGGACCTTTTTACCTTGAAACGTAGAGACGATGAGAGCTCAGAATTTGAAGTCCAAGCTCGCTTGAGATGGAAGAAATCGAAGAAAAAATTAGCGGGGGGGGAGTTATCACGTCGTCGTGAAGGGAAGAAGAAGGAGAAGTAGACTGTGTGTTTTTGGGCCTTGGGTTGGTTAATGAGTTTAATGGGTTGCCCGATAGTTTTATGTGTGTGAAACCACAGTCGTTTTAATGCAGTAGAATGCTTACCGTTTTAACTTATCTTGACCTTGACCCGGCGTGCGTTCACCCACGCAAAATTATATTACCGCCCCAAATAATATCATTTCCGTTCGACTACAACTTTAAAATTCTAAATACCCGAATTATGCCCTGTAGGCCGATTCGTTTGTATTTTTCGACTATTCAACCGAAATTTTTGATTTCTCCCTCGAAATAATCCACCGAGCAACTAGTATACTATTACGGTAATATTAGTCTGAGCGAGGTTATTACAATCTACCACCTTATAAAATTTAAGTCCTCGAAATTTACTCAAAACTTCGCCTTGTTACAGCTATCGCGAATACTTAGCATTATCTAATACGTAATACCTTTATTTTAGGCCGGTCCATCTGGCATTTACCACCCCAAACTTTTACACGTCACACTTTATATCACCTCAAATTATTGCCAATCCACTTTCGTACTACTAAGACTGCCTTGTGACATCAAATTTCACTATCCTGCGTTTGTTAACAATTTCACCTTAAATCCACAACTAACATTACTTGTTGATTTATGTCCTTATAGCTCTTATACCTCACGAAATCTTATGATTTATTCAACATGCAAATTCACGTAACAACTACACCCTAATTTAATCTTATCGGCTGTGCGCGGTCCTCTCTAATCCCCAATCGTAACCTTTAATAAACTACATTCATGACCCATGATGACATTATCGATTCTAGCTCCCAGAGGTTTTATAACTCCCTAAGTCCCTCTTTGTTTTAATTCTCCACTATATATAGTCCATTTACCCTCTGAGCTCATTATTGACAACATGTAATTCTATTTCCGTACTACTAAATGCATTATCGACTCGTCGCCTAAATATTCCATCTCGACCCAATCGCGATCTACTATGTCGTTAAAGTTAAACTTCCATTTCATCTTCTGATCTTTGGTTCTCTTCTACATCCTCTCACGTCCATATTCCACAAGCGGAGACAACGATGTTGTTTATTATTTTCCTTGTTTATTCTCCAGTATACAAGAAGTAAATCTTAATTGTTTAAAGTCAAATTTCTTTTGCGTCAAATGTTAATCCACATAAGTACATGTGTCACCAAATCTTCCTCGACTAACCTTTTTAATACCCATAAGTTCACCCAGTGCACCAACTTATCAACAAACTTCAAATTCAGCACTAGGAACCCACTTTTTATATAACTTCCCGATATAAATGCATGCCTCCGTAAATTCTCAAACATATTCCTCATTTAGGACAGGCTTCCCAAAGGTTTACATCCTCGAGAATAATCATTACTATCACAAAAGATAAACTCCACTCAACAGAACCCTTACTTAAACATTATTAGCAGGGTGAAACTTCTTTCTTATTAAATACCGATTTGTATCATACATTTTACGTTCATTCAAAACCCGTTCATATTTCGCTTATAATCATGCATGCTTATTTAGCAGAGTAACCTTGTTATAAAACCCATTAATATTCCTTTTACAATTCAACCTCGAGTATAACGTATATTAATTACTCCTTATTTCCTCGCCTAATTTTTCACTCATGGCCAAGTCTCGTTATCCTACCGCATGACAATAATTAAGACCTTGATATATATAATTCCCCAAATATCTCATAAAATTACCGATATCATACATCATATATATATATATAACGATCCATCGTGTTGATCTCCATATTATACCAGGTTACCCGTACAACATATACATATAACTTCAGCGTCGTATTAACGTAATCAGTTCGCGCGTTTCATAATATAATACATCTCAATAAAATAACACCACAAGAACACAAAATTCAAAGGTAGCCTTAAGACCCGCAAATCGCGAGTCAACAAAATGCTTCTCGCGGTCAGCGGATTCGAAAAATAAACTCAAACCCGAGCGACTACGCTGGCAATGACTATTTGAAACACAGGCACATAACCACACAGACACCAAGAAAACATAAACACAGGCTCGTGCAAAATTATGACCATGGTGGGCCCCGAGTTGGGACCGTCGTCAGCGCGAATAAGCGAGTCCGCCGGCGATGGACAACGATAAATGACTTCGTTTAGTAATAAAATAATACAAGCTCGTCCAGTGAATTGAAATAGCAAACACCACAACAAGCTGAAAAGTAATAATATAAATACAACATCAAACAATTTGTTTACAACAATAATTATTATGTCTGACAAAACTCCAAAGAATATAAAAGTATATTTGGTGCTGACCATCGCCGCCGGCGGTGTCACGGCTACTCGGCCAATGCATCCTCGGTCGTCCCTTGACAACCTAGGCATAACGCCCGCCCATTTGAAGCAGAGAGTCATTAAAGGCGCTGAGTGAAAACAAATATCACAAAGAAGTTAACCTACAACTCATATAATGGGAGGATAATTCGAGAGACCACTACCTATTTAGCATTATCCGCCTGATAATTATATTTTATATGCTACTACGAACAAGATAAATTTTTCCTTAATGACTTTCAAATTCTTGACAAATCCACACCCGTCGACAACTTACTCGCGGTACCCACTTAATCGCGGGGAGATATCTCTACATTTGTTATTTTCTGCCCAAGTATAGCTAATTCGAGTATTATGGCTCATCTATTTTCACCATACAAGCATACACAACTATTTTATCTTTAGTTCACCTTAAAGTCTTTACTCGATTCATAATTCATCACCTTCTTATGACTTCTAAAATATTGTAAGAACCTCAAATCGTATCGTTATCTTATCTATTTGACAGCGTATCTCTTGAAATCAAGAATAACCCAAATGCAGATTATCTCACCAAATTTTCATTTAGCCCTCACAGACTTATTCGGCCTGATGAGCCATCAGCGTCGTCTTGGAGTCATGAAACATATCTTAGCTGCGTTTGATCCCGACTCCATATATAAATAAAATATCATCAGCATCATCATAAAATTCTTTGGAATGATAGAGTCTAATTTGTGTACCTAATGCCCTCGTTCAACGAGTTATCTCAACCGTTAACCAACTCAACTTTTTAACGCCCAAGGATGTATAGCGATTAATACCAAATTTGGACCCACTGAAAAATCAGATAAATATTATCAATGTCAGCCCCGAAACCTAATTCGACATAATTTATTAATGGCATCTAGTATAATCGGCATAATATCCATAACCAATAAACAAGTCGCCATGAATCCTGACAACATAGAAAATTTAAACAACATGTCAAGCCATAAGATAGGCGTATATATACATATTCAGGACTACCTAATAAGGTCATACAACGTAATTCCAAGAAGTCTCGGACATAACATGTGGAATATAATAGAAAGTTCGGTAAGCGCCTGATCACCGGAGAAGAACTCGAGAGACTCACTTGATGACTATAACTCTAGTCGAACCGTATCTCGTATCCTTCTGGCTATACCCGACCTCCCAATGTATTATGATCGTCTCTACTGCGTGAATGGACGATTGATAATCGCCATTACTTATGCGAGTATAAGGCCAAACCGCACTTATACCGAATTATATTGTAGCGCGCCTTCTACACAAAGTATAAGGCAAAAGCTGCACTTATGCGCTAAGTATAAAGGCTAGTAGCCGCCTCTGCTAAGTATAAGGCAAACCCCGCGCTTATCTACCCATTTAAGTATAAGGCAAGAAAGCGGCGCTTATACACGAGTATAAGGCCAATAAGCGTCATATCCTGCTGAGGAATGAGAGCCACTGACTTACAATCATCCTCGAATATAGGGTCACATCTAATACTCAAGTCACGCCCAAGGTCGCAGCATAACCCAACTGACACCTTTCGATAACCCAGCTAACTACCTCCCCAGAACCATGTCAGCAAAACATGTCTCTGCGTCATAAATCAATCACAACCGTCGACAAGGCCACATAAATACCAAAAGTCTTAAAGGCCACATAAATACAACGGTGCCGACAAGGTACGGAAATACCAAAAAGTTCAGCGAAGGCCGCGAGAAATAAAGCGATGCCGACAAAACCCGCATCAATACAAAAGTGCCGGCAAACCTGAGAATCGAAATGCCCGACAAGGCCATAGAATACAAGAATATAAGTTGGGAGTTAAGCTAATCTTTCGGCAATGCCGAAAGCGCTGCATAAAGGCCCTTCGCGCCAATCATAACGTGAAACCGCTACCGAAAAATGAATCACGCGCGATCATCCGACAATTACGCATTATCATAGTTTCATGTCGTACCCCGCGATGACATGTTCACCTGATTTAAAATAAGTACGTATTAAATGCTTGCTTTAGTGAGATAAGTACTCGCAGTTGCTTGATAAGGAAACGTCCGATAGTCGATCAGTGCACTTTTCCCAGCGTTCCGGCGTCTAATCAACGGCCGAAATAACAATTACTACTTTCCTTGATAATTTAACCACTATTTTAATTAAATTTCGACTTTTAAACCCATTTTAGTTACAAATTAACTACTTAAGTATAGATTGCTACTTATGTTTTAGAAGACTATTAAAATGACAATTTAAACTATCAAGTAAATCCGTAATGTCGATTGACACCTTAACAAAATACTAACATTTCATTCAATTTAAGTGTGAAATGTCGACTTTTCGCTTCTTAAACCCGTTTCTAACAACCTACCTCGAATCCAAAAACCCGTTTACTACTCAAAATGTAATAAAACTAATGTGTCAACATATATTACTCAATGACTTATAAATCATAATTTTCACCTGAAACAATCCTGATAAAGGTCCGATAACATATTCATATACTCAACAACATTTTAGAAAAAAGTCAACTCGGGCGATCTCCCAAAATATTCAACAGATCGGACCTTTTTACGCTTGAAGCGTAGAGGGCGATGAGGGAAGCTCTCGAAAAAATTTGAGGTCAGCTACAAGATGGAAGAGAGAAATCAGAAGAAAAAAATTAAAGGGAGTTCATCGAGCAATGCGTGAAGGAGAGAGAAAGGTAGAACTGTATGTTTTTGGGCCTTGGGGTTGATTGGCTAGGTTTAATGGGTTTGCTTGATACTGTGTGTGTGAAATAAGATGGTTTTTAATGCAGTAGATCGCATGGGTTTTAACTTATCTCAAATGACCCGACTTCGAACTTTAACATTAAATACGCTCAAATTATGTACACGCCCAAAATAATATCATTTCCATTAAATACAAATTTAAGTTCTAAATACCCGGGTGTCGACCCGGCCGACCCGGATTAAGATTTGTAGTACTGACTATTCAACCGAAATTTTGATTTACTCCTCGGGAAATAATCCACCGAGCAACTAGTATACTAATACGGTAATATTAGTCTGAGCGGGTTATTATAATTTTGACCTTTAAGGAGCCAAATTTATATAAATTTCATAAATATCAAACATGTAAACTCATAAATTTGATGTCGTTATCTCGTGGGGGTGTGGTGTTGATTGCCTGTAACACCTACTATAAAATAATTGTTATTTATAGAACAAATGATATCTTAACTCGAATGGTGAAATAATGAACTAATATAACTTTCAATAATTTGAATGAGTTATAATTGTAATGATGTAAATAAATAAATATATGATTAATAATTATTTAATTATCATTAGTTAACTTGTATAACTTTCAAACGCATTTTAATGAGTTGTAATAATAATGAAGTTAATACAATAATACATAAATACATTATTGTATTTCAACACACCCGATTCAAATTGAAATTGTATGGATGTATTATATTATAAAAATATATTTAGTCATAATATATTTTCTTTTAATATGAATGATAAAACATGTTCGGGTTAAAAGTTACAACTTTATTTTTTTCGCATGTTCGAATGGTTTATATTCATATGCGCTTATTTCAATATTAGTTTAGATAAAAATTAGAGAAATTATTAAAGTCATGTGACTTCGATGATATGTTAATTATACTTAATTGAAATTTTTTATTGGTAGTAAAATATATGTATTTTTGTATTCTTAGTGTGCATATTCAAATATTAGCGATCTTTTTTCTAAAGTAAAATATTTACATCATTCCTTATGTGCTTGATGAAAAAATTCATGTAACTCCCGTGATAATTTCTTAATTCTATTTAATTATTTACATAAAAATTCGTGTAACTCCCATGATGCATTCTTAATTCTATTTAATTTTTTACATAAAAATTAAACAAATGATAAAATGTAATATTTTTATTATTTTTTAATTAACATATTAAAATAATAAGTATCTTTTGTTACAAAGTAAATTTTGCATATATTCATATGCTTCAATGGTAAAATTATTATCTAGATGAATTTCTTAACTCTATTTATCATTTACATAAAAATTCATGTAACCAGCATGATAACCATGAATTATATTTAGATTTCTTTACATAAAAATTGAATAAATGATAAAACTTCATAGCTCCCATAATATCTTATTAATTATATTTAGTTTATCATAATTATGTAAATTATGCAATGAATGAGAGCAATAAATGCAATATGGAGTGTAATGGTGCAATAACTAATTAATAATAAGATGAAAATAATTAAGTTTAGGGGGAATGGGTATATAAGGTATTAACAAAAATAAAAAACAACTGCATTCGCTTTAGGTGGAAATAAAATTAGGGTTTTTTTTGGGTGAGGTTTACTTGTCCCATATTAAACATATTAAAGTATAAAAATAAATTCTAAATCATAAAAGAAAATTTAATTGATTGTTATGAGATACATCATCCTCCCCAACTTTCAAATATAAAAAATAATACTCGTTGTATATTCATTATAAGTAAGAAGTAATATTATATTATATATTATTATTGAAGAATTAATGAAAGGATAAGAGTTATTTGTAACTTTTAATATTTGAAATAATGAGTCATAATGCCTAAGAGATCTTTTAACTTACAATTTAAAAAGAAAAAAATTGTTATTGTTGTTGTACACTAAGTAAAATAAATAATTTATTATCTATTTTTAATTGTTAAATTTCTCATTATTTATTTTCTTATAATTAACTATACAGTATATCCATTCAACAAAATATCATATTTTTCAATTTGGACTATTAACTTTTAATATATTTTATAGGAAAATATATAAATATTTAAATTGATAATTTTGATTCAAAACAACGTTTGGATGTAGTGAATTGTAAACTTTGTTAATTTTTACCATAAAAGACTTCAATCTTAGAATGAGGAAGGAGTTAGTATTTGCCAGATAACTATCAATTTACTGTTTTTGTATGCCAGTTAAATATGTTAGAATACAAAATATATCACTTGTTTATAATGAAATATATACAGAATAATACAAAAGCGTAGTTGATATACACCAATAGAAAAGGTATACTTTGTTTGTGCCAAAAATTGTAAAGAACTGATTAAAGTCATAATTAATGTCATCTAATTTATCTTAAAATACTATTATAACTTTAGCTTTCCATTAAATAATTTATTGAATTGAATTTACATTTTTGTTTAAGCCTCATTTATAATTAATTTACTTCAAAATCAATAAACTTATTTTAATACTTATTGAAAATATAATAGATTTTAAAATTATTAATTAAAGAAAATTTTATTTGTTTGAATATTGTTATATTCTCTAGATTGTAGTTATATTTTCTTTTAAGACATAAAAATGAAATCCAGTGCTTGTAATTAGAAAAGAAAGTACAGGGCCTTAATGAAGATCTGTAGAAAGTTAAATCCTGCTGTCATGAGAAAGAACTCAAAGAAACTTCAATAGCGACTGTAACTCCCAGTCATGAGCCATCCATCTGTATTTCAGCAAAACATACCCGACCTCAATGTCTTATACTCGATCCGTCTACTGCTTGAATGGACAGTGGTAAATCACACCGGCCTTACCGAAGTATAAGACCAACATACAAAGTATAAAGCCTTTTCCATAAGTATAAAGACAGAGCGCCATTTATACACTAAGTATAAAACTGTGCTTATAACAAAATGCCAGACATATACTAGTATCAAGGCTAATAGCGTCACATATCCTGAGGAAGGAGAATGCTATCCGTAAATCGACTATAGGGTCAAATCCATTACCAGAGTCACTGAAAGTGGTGCATAACTCAGCCCGACTTCACCTGCTTGAGCAATATTAAAGCCACCAGAAACAAAACATCCGCATTAAGTAAATCAATGCGTCAAGGGCCACGATTACTAAAAAATGCCCGACAGGCCACGAAATACAAAGGTGCACGATGACCCACAATCGAGAAATAAGTTGGGGAGTTCAGCTATTACTTACCTCAGCGTCTTGGCGCGCGGCCATCGCAATGCATAATCATAATCTTTCGGTAATCACACATAATGTCTGATATTGCATGTATACCGTTCTATAATCGCCACGGTGACGTGTCGCGTTTAGTAAATCTGTGGTAACACCATTGAGATAAGTACTACTTTCTGGCAGCTACCACCAAAAGCAACCGGCGAACAATCACGATGGCGCCCGCCACGATCGCGCCCTAACAAACACCGAAAGTATAATCAAGACCTACTCGCATACTTGCGTTACAGAAACCTCTGACGACTCTTAGTGGAGCGATTTCTAAACTGATGCATAATGGCGGATAAAACAACGTTAATAATCCGTCGGACATTGTCGATCCCCGCTAGAATTCCACTTTATGTTTTAACATTCCATATCAACATAAGTCATTCTAATTAACCTCGAGTCCATAATGTGACTATCTCGAAATATCATTATAACTTTCGACTTACAAATCGTGCTTTTCAACTTTAACCCACTTTTTAATCAATTTTAATCCACCATTTTAACATCATGACAACTCTGATAATGTCAGATAAATACTACACATTTAAAGTCCAAAAAAAATATCAACTAAAATTAAACTGAAACTAAAATTAATAAATCTGAACTATTAAATCATTGAATTAAATGCAAACATATCATTAATAGAACCCACTTAGAAATACTTTTAAATTAGGTTATATCAAAGTCAACCTTAAAAATTAACTTAGAAACTCTAATTTTCATACCTCAGATTTGTAGGAGAAATATGTTAGAAAACTATGTAATCTGACTTGAGGATCTTTATAAACAATAAAGTGAAAATGGAAAAATTTTCTTGTTTGTGTGAGAGTCTGACAAAGTCAGAAGAATAAGGATGAAGGATGAGTAGACTTCTGGCTTAAGTCTTAAGAAAATCACCTGAGGTTTGTGCCAAATCAAGCAGTCGAGTTATCGAGGCAGTGAGCGTCTAACCTTTCAATTGTCCCGGCTATTACTAAATTATAATTAGATACCGAATAAATTTTCTGATTAATATTATTATAAATTAACGAATGGTTGTTACAATCTACCCTCTAATAAAATTTTGACCTCAAAATTTGACAACTAAACAACCAAGAAGAACATATAATAACACAAAATCCAAATACATACAAAATAAAAGCAATACCCGACTCAGCTTCTGCGGTGGCATTCTTCATATTTGGTTTCCCAGAGTGGCTCATACCTGCGCTAATTCCTCACGGGACTTTCACTAAGGCCGCTACCTCCTCGAAAACCTTCTGCTCGGTCAAAAATTTCCACCGGTGCTTTCCTCAGCGTGAGGTCCTCACCGCCGAGCTCCGCGGAGGAGTGGTAAAATATCATTTCGTCGGAGATATCTTCCTCGAAGCATTACATGGAACACATTATGAATCCTATCTAAACTGGGCAACTTAGCCGATAAGCGACCCAGCTCTCCCGAGGTCTCAGTGGTCACTTGAGGGCTAAAACTGCCTCCAAGGCACGCTGAGCTGCTTGAGGATTACCAGGAGCCAGGTTTGCGACCTCAAATGACTTAGAATCTACTCTGCGATGATACGCATATTTGTTAATCTGCATCTTACAGGATCTTTGAATCGACTGATCATTCTCTTGAACTAAACCCGATTAGGAACCGTAAAGCTTTCCACCATGTGGCGGGTCTGAGCCTCCATGCCTCAAAAGTTCATCTGATACTAGCATGGGTATTGTTGTGAAGAACTCTATCTTAGACAGCTTCATCGTCCCGATTCAGGAGAAGTTGATACTGAAGCAGACATATCCTCAAATGTATGTCGATCTCTTGGGTACAAAACAGTCACAGGGGTGAAAACATGTGCTCAACTCATGGTCCCAGGTGCCTCCACGGAACTCTTATGCTCATTTTAACTTCTTAATACATATCAGACTATATTAGTTATATCAAAATTCTAAAATTAAATATATGTCCAATCCCATTATAACTAAACTAGAGCTACTTATATAATTTTATAGTTTAGTTTATGTATATTATAATATTAACATTACATACTTAACAGAACAAATTGAAATAAATTTGTAGCTTTATAACCATCATACATATATTTAAATCATTAAAATACTGAACTCACAAATATCATTAATGGATGAATTTATTCTTCAAAAGTAACTTTGACATAGTATAAATTAATTGTAACTTAATAAATGATACCTTCTTGAAACTTGATAGAAACTTTAAGATTATGGTTTAAGAAGAATAACAACAAAAGAAAAGAAAAAAAATTTAGGAAGAAGGAGGGAAGGTCAAATAATAGAGGAGAAAGAGAAAAGAATTTTGGTATTTTTCTTAGTGAGGATAAATTTATTAGAATGAGGTTGCTTAAGCTTTGAAATAATATAAGCAAGCAAAGAGGGTGTCTAAGAAGCAAGAATGAGGTGCTTGATTTCAACCTTATAAGGAGAAAGGAGGCAATGGATTGTTTATATCCTTGTTTAGTTCGGGGTTTGTTTTCGTACATAGCAATATTAATTATTACTTGAATCATAGGTTATTTTAGTCTACTGATTGTTTGTTGCTCAAGTTTGCCTCAATAGGACAGGATAGTTGAAACTTTAGGATGAATTGACCAGCTGGGGTATATAAGGGTAGGATATTTCAATAAATTTCCATCATTATACCACTTCCCCAAGTAGCGTGCATACCGATGTAGTCTTCTCCCTCAAATTTTTTTTGTTTTTTTTTGTCTATATATAATCATTAATGTGCTTTAACATCTTTTACCCAAGTTCTTGATTGAGTAGAGACATAAATTTAACCTTTTTGGGGTTATATTTTTATCGAAGTAGTACCTTTGACCCCTTATCCATCATTTTTATGCTTTTTGAGGAACCCTTTGATGATTATTCTTGTACATGCTTAGTTAAATGCTTGGATATTCCATTAAAGCACATAGCATTCCTCTTGAACTAGCTGATTTTGATTCCTGCATTTAACTTATTGATAAATTACTTGTAGTGTTCTCTTTTATTAACAAGAATCAGTTTTTAGTTAAGCACCTTAGTTTGAAAATATGAAGAGTTTCTTTTTTCTTAATGAACTCATAATTTAGACCTGCACTTTCAGATTTATTACTGTTTCAAGATGTTGTTGGAATTTGTACTTTCACCTTTATTGTAGTAACTTCCCGATTTTATTTCTCCCTATTTGGATTTCCGAATGGGATGGAACTTGTTCTCGCTATTTGTCCGTGAGTGTATTTTATGGATAAATGTTTCTTGGAATTTTCCGGGCACTTAAGTTGGTCCTCGACCCGTAAGCATAATGAGGCTAACTTGAGCATTTTAGTGTTAGTGTGCATTATGTAGGATAAGATGGCGCTTGAGCATATAGCATGAACCTTTAGGACTTTGATGTATCCCACTTCAGCGTACTTGATCGACATGTAGGGCTCGGTTGATTGATTTGTTTTCTTTTTCTTGCTTTTGTAGACTGTTGTAGTGGTGGTGATGAACATAGTTCTTCACTACGTCAGGTATGCTTAGGTTTGCCTTGGTATGACTTAGGATAGGTCCAGCTAACATACATATTATATATATTAGATTTAGGCATGCGTTAGTGCGAATGACCTTGAGTATTGATGGTATTTAGTGGGTAGAGAGCGTCCTAACTTCCCTTTCTCGACGCGTACTGCATGAAATTATTCTATTTGTCTTTTTGATCGCATCACCGATTATTCCCTGGTATGAGGGCGTTGACAGTAGGGGATATGCCGTTCTTGTTCTTCCGACCCCTCTTCCTTAGGATTGTCTTTGACTCATGCCTTTTCTTGTTTATTTCTTTGATAGTGTGAGTAGTATGAGTTGAAGATGAATTTCATATATACTACTTTGATGTTGATCTTTGCTTGTTAAAGGAGAATTTAGAAGCCCTTTTGGATGGCAGATCATTAGTGCAGTGCTCATCCGCTACGAGCGTAGTGTGCATCTCGTACTTCGTATTGCTTTGCGTTTTGATTCGCTTTTTGCTTTTAAACTTTGGATTTGATGCTTATGGCTCTTTGGCTTTCTTTGTCTTCATCACAGTAGTTTACGGGGAACAAAGAAAGTTTGGTAAGTTATGACTAGGCTCGGGAGGCGTCCCAGGCACTACGTACCTTGAGGGTGTCCTCGGGAACAAATCAAGCGTAGTTGATTTTGATCAATAGTTTAGACTCATATCCGAGGAGTTTGTTAGGTATTTCATGCTCTTACCCGTGAGCTCAGTGAGCCTTTATGCTCTTACTAAAGGCTGTTATCTAGTATGTTTAAGGATCTTGTTTTAGGTGATGACCATTTATGGGTTTCGCTGCTTTTCCTTCCTCTTCTTGCCGTTCTGATATGCATATATTCTCTTAGGTATGTTGGGTTATTGATTACCAACGAGGCGAAGATAATAGGTAATGATGACAGTCTTTCCCCGTTCATATTCTAGGATGTAGTGAGGCATTAGGTGCCTTTAGCACATGGTATGAGTTCGTTTTGATCCTCGATATTCATAACATAGATTGTATGGATAGATAAATGAGGTACTTTTTATCCTTCCAAGTATACACATGGCATTACCTAAATGGCAGGTATATTTTGATTAGCCACAGAGGCTATTACCGGTCTTTGCTTCGACTTTGTCTGCACTTGTTATATGCTTTCCCGTATTTATTTGAATTTATCTCGAAGCATCATGATTTTCAACTTGACCTTAGTCCCGGATCCAAAGAGTTTTAGTGATTCACTTGTATCTTTTCGGGAGTTACGGTCAGGAGCCTTTGTCTAAATCTTGAGATTGCGGCTCCGCCTCAGCTTTTAACAACTTAACTTTGAGTATTCTTTGTTGGCATAGGCTTATGCGATTCAATCTTTAGGCTGACCATCCTTGCTCAGGGCCCAATGACTTGATCTTTGCAATAGTTGCTGATTTGCTAACTTGTATCGTTATGACTATTAGAGAGCTGGAGTTTGGATTGTGGATATGTCTCGACCAACTTTTAGAGGGGAGATTAGGTGGTCGGGGATCTTGTCCCGAACTTTTAGGCGTATTAGACAGTGATATATTCTTTGGCCTTAGCGACTGTTAGTCGAATAACTATGTCCCGGCTTTAGGCGTGTTGGATATATTCTGGCTGGCCCCAGCCGTAGTTAGTATCTGACCATTATGGATATTCGTACATGTTGAATATCTAGGCGTTGAGTTTGTGTGTTTCGGATAGAAGGATCCCTCAGAACTGCCAGGATGTCTCTTCAACGAACACATGCAACTCCAGGCATCCCTGATGCATCCTGTGTTAAACACCCTCAAACTACTGAGACCTCAGTCTTCTAAGTTTTTTAGGTAATGTTCTAGATAGAAAGGTAGAGATTTGCTTCCTTCCTTCGGTCTTATTTGCCTCTTGTAGGGTGCGAACTACGTTCTTTCATCTCATCCATGAACCATCCTTCCTTCATTTAGTTTGGCTCGATGTAACGGAGTTAAAAATCAAATGCGTACCTTCTTCATGTCCAAGTTGAAATTCTTGAACTTCAGTCCAGATTACAATCTAGGTGTTTAAGGCACCAACACTTTTGGCGTTGCACGCCGCTTTCGGGGAACCTCGGCGACATCGTGCTGAGTTACTTGTTAATGAACTTGTATTCATGTCAGTCTTGGGCTAGTTGGAATAATATTCTTTGTTCGCCTATCTTTTAGCTCCAGAATTTTGTGGGACAACATGGATATTTTTAGGTTAGCCAACGTGTTTGATGCAGCATGTCATTTCATTACTAATTCGTCCCTGAGGATCAATGGCATGTTCATGGGGTTCTTATTCTCATATCGAGGAGGGTTGAGGTTTATCCCTCATCTTTCGGGAGGTTGGATGAGATTCGTCCTACAAATGGGAGGTGAGCAATTGATACTCTCGTTCGAGGTGGGTGATAGTTTAAGCTCATATCAAGGAGTGTAGTCGTTTATCCCTCGTACTCGAGAAGGTTACTTGAGTTCTCTTTAGAAGTATTTGGAACACCAGGTTGCGACCCAGCGCGTGCATACTTTGCCACTTGTTCGAATGGTCTCTTGTTAAGCTTGAAGTCTGATCCACAACCTTTTTCATGAAGATAGGGTGTTATTAACTAGTTAGGCGTTTGTCTTAAATGGCGCTTTTATTCATTTAATATACCGTAGATGATTTACTCAGGGATAATGCAACCACTTGAACTGATCTAGAATAATACTTGGTTTGTCCCGGATAGAGTAGTCCGCAGTTAAGTTCTAAATCGCGTTGGACCCCAACTCCTCTTGTTCGTCTGAGGCAGTCACGCGTCACGAACTAAATATCTCGGGCTCATATATCAGTGCCGATCTTTGTTCTGCATAATGGGAAGGAATTGTTGTTAAATTTTGCCTTCGTGATTTTTTATGGATGAGGGCCTTTATGCTACTATTTGACTGGGAAGATTGGCCGTGCGCTATACCTTCTCGCATTCTTGAAGTCCTCGAGCCCTGGGGTGATGTTCTGCACTCCTCATGGGGCCAGTGCATTCATGACGTCACCCTTTCATTGAATATATTTACTTTGAATTAAGTGACGGTGCTTGAGCATCCTAAGGGATAATCGTTGGTGACCGTCACCTAAGTATTCAGGAGGTTTTATGAATGTAGCGTTGAACTTCTATTTCCTCTACCTACTCTAGGGAATAATTATTTTCAATGTGTGTGTTTTGATTCAGCCTTTATCAATTTAAAAGTCTTTTCTTCTTTATGGATGAGTGAGTGGCCATGAATATTTTCTTCATTGACTTTCAAGGATGAAAGGTACCACAGGTGCTATCTTGTTCTCCCAATATTTAGAAACATGAGGCGAGAAGTTTCTTATTACGATGGTTCTTTCCAGGTGCAGAGGTCTCTACGAGTGCTTCAAAGGCGATTTCTTCGAGTTGGGTTATGGCTCGATCTCGAGAAGGCTGGTTTCCTCTTGGTTTTCTTCTTGGGAGTTGAAATCGCCGCCGACACTGAGTCTTTTCCATGTTGATTAAGTGAACCCAAACAACTTCACCAACTACACTATGTAGTGGTTTGCTTCGCCCCTCTCGATGTGAGTGGTGGTTTTGATGTATAAACAACCTTAGTATGGTTGAACTCTTGTGAGACCAAATCCTACTTAAATCATGTTTGGGTCTTATTTAACCATTGTATTTTTGTTGCTTGTGACCTCGGAGATGGATTTTCAATGGCTTTGTCTTGGCGGGATCCTGAGGATCATAGCTTTTGGACTATGATTCATCTCATTTTCTTTGTGAGTGTCTAAAATTTTAATACAATCATGACCTTTTAAAATTGAGGGAGTAAAGGCGAGACTTTGATGCTTGAACTGGCGGGAGTGGTGGCAGAATCTTTGGTACAGGGCACCTGCTGGCCACTTCCTCACATTGAGACTTGCCACTTTCTTGTGTTCACACCAAACGTATTTTATGCCTTCTTGTTTGTTTCTGTCCATGCATTATTTTAAGCCTTTGGTGAAGTGTAGGGGGATAGCATTCTTGTTATGAATCAGTCTTTCTAGTAGGATATTGTATGTGACATGGCATCATCACAATGAAACAAAGCTATGGTTTCTAGTTCCCGATCGCGAAGTCTGGACACCACTTTTGAAGCCTTCGCTCCCTCCCACTAGTTAAAACCTTGAATTATAATCTGAGGACTCTTGTATGTCTTGATTAGATGTCTGTGACTAATCATACAGATTTGGTAGGATAATTATAGTTGGAGTCTCCATCTACGACGTGCAAACTTTATCCGACTTTCGTTTATGTAACTTTGACACATAGAGTGGTTTGTTATGAGTACCGTCTTGCTGTGGCAGGTGCTCCATCAATGAATGTGATGGCGAGTCTAGAGACGCTGCTATGGCGTGTGTCGTTACCATAATGCTTCTACACTGGTTGAATTCATCAACGACAAATACGTAGCGTAACCCGGTAGTAAGCTGTGTCCAGTGGTGACTGGCATTGCTTTCCCAAGGATGAGGTTTTGCTCTCTAAAAGTCGATTAGGTATCTTGACATCGGATGGTTGGATGATGATGATGGTTATGTGGTTCAGAAAATTTATATGACCCTTGGTCTACGCTTGCAGGGTTAAGAATGCGTCCCAAATCACGGGCTGATCACCAATCGATGGATGACTGCAAAGACACGTCTTGAAACAACTCGATACTAGAATGTGGATAAAACTAATATTTAAGAAAAAGAATCATGGTGATTTAACCACATAACCTCTGACATGCTCAGTACAAAATATAAACTTACAACAGAAACCCAAAATAACAACTATCTGAGACAACAAAAGTACATTCCAATAAAATAATGAGGCCCCAGCGGATCAAGCGCCACCATTCACCTAGCTCTAAGCATGACACCAGGCAAGAGCCGAAGGCGAGACAACACCACTGTCGACTCTTGATGAAATTGCCGCCCATAGCGAATAGGGTGTAGGCTAAAACTTAGTAGAATATATATCTCGAGATGATGCAGCTTGACCATGATGGTGTACCAAGTAGATGATATTGCATCACGATATAGATAATTAGAATTTTTAATATTATTCAACTTAAGATCTGAATCTGAGTGTTAGCAATTTCGTTATGTTTCGTAGAGTTCATAAATTCGTCACTAGCGAGGAACATTCCAAGATGATGGCAATCAACAATAACATCGTATATTTCAAAGAAGAGCTGCGATAACCACGCCTTGATCAACTGCGACGCGCACTCACATCAGGCGACGCGGCGACATCACAACTCAGCCGACTAACAGCTGACACGATAAACAAACAAGCTGTGTAGGCTGGCGACTCTGACTCGAAGCAACTCATCAGCCAACTGACTCGACAACTGATAACTCTATCAGCTGACATGGTCGGTTTACACCAAGTAATGCCCGTATAATCGACCTCGCGCAGGGGAGAAGCATGCCCGTCGACGCAAGCTATGCGAATCGTAGCAGTGCGAAGCAAAATACCGGACAATACAATAAACAACCATTGACTCCATTTCTGACTCTTCTAATACATTTCCGGCATCGCGCAGCTTACCTATCATTTCCGTAGGCCATGACACAACTTGACAACTCGACCCTTGATACATATTCAACATATAATTTAACACAAAATCACATACATACCGCACATATCCGTAATCAAGTAGTTAATCAACATCCGTGCAGAGATAGTACTGTAGGCTGGTATATAAAACCCAGCGCCCAATCATGACGGTTTTCAGCGTCGGCGCTGTGACGTTGAAATTATAATTACTGCCTGTAATACTTGCGTACAGTAATTTCATTCTACTTATATAATTAATCTGTTATACTCCCAAAATAACCGAAAGTTCCATTATAACCTTATTCGAAACCCCAAGTACATAGCTTTCCATTTTAAGGGGTTCGATTACTAGTTTCAAAAGCCTAACGTTCGATATTAACAAATGTCATTCCCCACGTTTAACCATGTTAAATGCTGAAACCCAATTAACTACTCGAGCTTAGAAAACTCATTTTTATCGAACATTCTCCCAATGTCGCTTTAAAATCCTGACCTCATCGAGAAGAACTATAATAAAAAGTCAAAGAGTGCACTTATATCGTATTAAAACCATTTTGAAAAAATTCAACAAAAGTCAGCGTAAGTCGACTACACCAGAATTCTCATATTTGTTATAAATCAGTTATTACCAGCCTCTTATCACGATAATCTAAGCTAGATGACGGTCCATATCCATTATCGATTATCCGACTCAAAGTCCAACTCGATTAACTAAAAATGGCATCCTCAAAACTTCATGAAATGCTCAAGGGTTGGGCGTAGAGGATGACTCGGAAACTCTCCAAGAAATTTTAGGACAGCTTCTGCCAGAGATGAGGAAGAAAATGGAAGAGAAATATTCAAAAGGGGAAAAAATGGGGAGGGGGTTCGGCCTTCTTGGAGAAAAATAAAGAAGATGATGATGATGATTAATCACGAGGATATGGATGAAATAACCACGTGGGAGTTGTGCAAAGATATTTCAAGGAATTTATGCGCATTCACGTTCGGTTTAGTTTACCGTCTCGGTTATGACACAACAAGGGCCTCGCTTAACTTGACTTAAATAATATTACAATAGTAACAAGTAAAATAGCAGTTATTCTGAGACCTTATGCCATAGGGGTTATTTCCCTTTCTTGCGAGATCAAATCAACAGTTCTTTAGATATGGCTTTTCGATGGGATGCTACAATTATCGTGATACTTTGCGAAGTTGGGCTACATGTGTAAAAACGGTATTGACTCGTTAATAAATAAATTAAAATGTGAAGTTATTAAAATTTATTTATATAAATTTGAAACCCATAAAAATATTTTGTATCGAGTCGATGATTATGTGGAAGTTGAGTGTCGAGCGAGGATTAAAACGAGAAATGTGATCGAATTAAAGCGTCAGGACTTTCACCGTTTAGGCTAATGGGCCCAACCAGCTAAGACATCATTTAAGCCAGAGCCCCAAGACCCGTTCACCTTCTCTTTCCCTCTCGGCCATTTGTTTAAACCGTAAAGTCACCATATTTTTTATTTTTTCTTGCAGATTTCCTGTTCTGACTTTGCATTCAACTTTTGGGAGAGTTCTCTCATCATCGTCGTTTTCAAGGTAAAAGGTGCAGAATATTTTAAATTATTCTTGAAAATCACCAGCGTTGATTTTTGAGTGTAGTGTATAGTAAGTTAGTTGGCAATGATATATCGTGTTATGAACTTATCTATTAATGTATAGTTGTGCGTGTGAAATATGACTTGGCACATGTGGTAGCGATTAGATGCATTATGGTATGTTTATTGGAATGTTATGTTTGAGTATTTATGTTTAAATGTAATTTTTTAGTATGTTATGTTAGATTATTACCATTACTGAGTATATTTGTGTTATGGACGTATCTGGGAGTATATCATGTTTAATTATAGGTTTATCACAATTATTATATTATGTGTTATGGATGCTACATTGAGACTTATTGTGTGATACATTTGTATGTTTGACATTGTATGTGTGATTTAATGGTGTTTAGATTTGAGATATTAGAATGTTGCAGGTGTTCCAGAAGGGTGAGCTTTGCGGAAAAGGATATGGCATTCTTTAGATTATTTGAAGGTGACTTTGCGGGAAAAGGACTATGTTGTTGGGTGTTCGAAGGGGTGGCTGCCGGGGCAGGATGGTGTTCTATAGAGGGTGTGGTTCATTTTGTAAAGTTCTTTATTGTGGTCGTGTATGAGCGTGGTGTGTAAAATTTTTCTTGGTTACTTGTTTGGTTATACGATGGAATAGCTGTGAGTTAACGTAAGTTAAATTTTCCTACTTGATGTGCATTTGTTGATGATAGTTAACCACATTGTTATGATGCCTTGGGTGATGAGCATATTTTGTATTATATATTAACATTGAACATCATGCCATTTACGATACATACGTATACATTTATCACCATTGTATGTAGTCAGTTACCATCAGGATGATTGGTTCTTCAGAACACCATACTTCAGTTAGCGGGGCCCTTTTGAGCGGTTGATTCGTGAGTATCCGGTGATTTTTATTTAGATGAGGCAGGTCGTAGATCACCAGAGTCATCGATTGTTCTCATTCCATTTTTTCTTGCTGATTTGTATTTTGGTTACAGTGTGAAAATATATTCACTTCAGCTGGGTATTTTAGTTTAGAACTTTTTATGAAGTTGTATTATGGGTTTAGTTAAGATGTTCCGACAGATTGAAACTCGTATGGAAATGTTTCGGTTCGAACTATTTTCTTTATCAAACTATCGGGTTTCTTTGGTTTTTCAAGCAATTGATTTTAAAATGTCGGCAATAATATGGTGACTTCGGATATCTGAGTTGATAGCGACTTCAACCTCGAGGTATACTGACTGGTGTCTATTGCCTCACCGGGTCTCTTTGACTCTGGGTTCGATGACCTTTGCTTTGATAGCTCGTCAAACATGGAGGCGATCGGACTCGGGGATAGTCGTTCTCTTGCGTCTCGCCCAAGTGTGAGATGTTCCTTGCTCGGTCGGAGTCCTCACCGGTACTTTAGTTCTGAGCGAGAACTTTGTTGTTTTAAGTCAACTGCCAATTGCTAACAACTTTTCAGATCTTTGAAGCATCTTTGATTCATTAGCGAGTAGAGGCTGCAAACAAAGGGACATCTCCTTTGTTTGCGGCAATCTTTGGCTCCTTGACTTCTTGTTCTTGGTGCTTTCGAAGGTTTTTGAAATATCCCTGCGTAATGTGCTAGCAGGGGTCAATCACATGCCTTGTATACACATTACTGATGGTTTGGTGACTCACGAGAGCCTATCTTTGCATTTCAAGTTCGAACACCATGGATGGTGATGTAGCAGCTTCTCCTTTTCTTTTACTTGCTGGTGGATTGGCTCATGGTACTTTCGCTTTGCTCTCTTTCAAAGAAGCTGATTTAGGGTAAACTTGGGTTTGAAACCCAATGTCCCCGGGAGGCGAGGCTCAGTCGAGTGTACCAGTCGAGCACTTATTCCCTTTGAGGGGCGAGAGCGAACTTTGACCATTCTAGCCACTTGGAATTCAGCGTTATTTGCGTGTCTCAACAAAGTGGGCTACGTATTGTTGGGGTTCAAGTTCCATCAGTGTTGGAACTTGGGTGGTGATAGCCTTTTAGCGTTCAATACTATCGTGCCAGGGCTTTATGTAGTTACTCAGTCTTCGTATGGAAGGTGTGAAGGTTGCCCCGATTATATACTCATTGGAGACATGTTGGTGGAGAAATCATTCCATCTGGGTGGTCGGAGTTTCTGAGTGTTCCACGTTGGTCCGTGTGAACTGAGGCCTTGTGTGGGGATAGATGGGATGTCAAGCAATACGTAACTTCA